>RCUC01069746.1:0-12672 GCA_003697995.1 Taxidea taxus jeffersonii | reverse complement strand
CAAAGTTTACCTGTTGGAGATGCATCCAAAATCCCAGATATAATTCATCAATTAACTCATATAAATAACACAACTTTTCTCAGTTCCTAGATCTGAACTTAAAATGAGACAAGGCTAGGGCAGCTCATTTCTCTTTTACATGAAAAAAAAAAAATCAGAGTCCTGTGTTCAGAAGCAAAATCTAGAGTGAAAGGGTAGAATACATCCTTTAGACAAACTAGATATGAAAAGACATTTTATAGATACTTGCCCTGAATAATGTGGTAGTTTGTGCATTAAATGTTCTTGCCCCATTAAGAGAATATCTATTTCTTCTAGAATAAGGTCTAGACTATCATTTTAAATAGCTGATCACACAGTCTTCGGAAAATTAATGCCATTTAGTTTTAAGGTCTTTCATCTTATTGTTTGCTTGAATTTATCCCAAGACTCTGCTCTGTTCTTTGTATCATTCAAAATGAGAAGAGTAAGACAACCTCTGATAGGGAGACCACCGAGAATTACTTTCCCCACCACATGAATAGAAAGCAGAGAAACCTCTTGATTTAGGAATAAGAACTTTCTCTCTGGCAGATTTAATTAAATACCTAAATGTTAATAAAGCATTTGTCAGTGGACTATTTAATTACTTTGAAGGCAGTGCACTCCCCCATGTTCACTTTCCAGATGAGGAAGTTGAGAATCACATCGATTTAGGAAATAATCTCTAGGACAATGCATTTTACAATCTTGAGCCGGGAAGAAATCATCCCACCTTCTTCTCTTTCTTGTAAAACTCATGCTAATATTGTCTCTCCATGTACTGAAAGCCAGGAAGTAAAGGTCTCCCCAAACTCAGAGAAGAAAATCACTTTTCTGACAGATCCTTTTAGTATGGGTTCCAAATTGCAAAATAAAAAAAAAAAAATACAGCATACATCTCTTCTCCACATTTATATCTTCTGTATTTACATCAGAAGGGAATTTTAATTTAGGAAACACAGCAACTTGTATTTTAAGAACAAATTAGCCTCATTAGCTAGTACAAAATGCTGTTCCTCCAGCTATCATTTTGAGATTTTCTTAAAATTAGATTCATCTTTCCTTTGCCATCAGAAGCCAACCCTCAGATTAAACGACCAGCCGCACACAGAGATAACACGGCGGGTCAATCGTCGCTTTTGGTCACCCCTTTGCAGCTATCAGGAACATCCAAAAGGATGGGAAAGATTAGTCATTTGCCACAAGCACTTAGATGGGGAAATTTTTAAATGGGCACCTCTGGGTGGAACTCTGCAGAGGAACAGGCATCTGGGGAGGTTTCTCGCATCCCGAAAGATGAGCAGTTCCACTGAATTCTTCCGTGTTGAAGGGTCACAGCCAGGGTAAACCGAGTGGCTTTGGGATGAAAAGTATGATAACAACATAAACTCATATTTTTCCAGCCTGGCCCTCCTCCTACTCCCCTAAAGAGATAATCTCATAGTTTCTATTCGCAAGTTTACCAGTTTTCCTTCTTGTTTGTTTCAGTCTTGTTCAACGAGGGTATACCCTTCTATGCGGATTACATCCTAATCATTCCTGACTCATGGGTAAAAGATCAGGAAAACACCCTGAAATTTCAGTGCTCCATTCTTGTGAGTCTTTTAAGCTAAATCACACCATCCACTATTCTAAAAATCAGCCCATCACCTGTTAATCACTTTCGTTGCTTTACGCTGATTTCTCTCTGGCTTTTCTCTATCTGTGTGCTCCCCAGACACACAGACCTGAACACAATATTCCAGGTGTGTTTCTGCCAAATGCACTAAATTACTCCACCTCTCCCTCATGATGTGATGTCTCTACACATACAGCCCCAAATCACATTAGCTTCCATGGCATATTGCAAACACGTCTAATTTGTTGTCCACTCTCCCTAGGTCTCTCTGGCATTACTGCTTTCTGGATGTTTCCCTCTTGCTGCTTACTTTTATAGCTTGTTGTTTGTTTTTTCCCCCCTCCCAAGCGCTGGGGTTACACCTGTCTGCCTTAATTCTCATTCTGTTTGATGCTGTCCATATTTTTAACCTCAGAAACCCCTTGTAGCATTTTTCTTTATTCACTGGTGTGTTTCCAACTCTTCTTGATTTAATTTCATCTGTAAATCTAATTAACATGCTGTTTACTACATTTTTTCCAGGTTACAAATGGGCACGTTCAGAAAGAAAAAAAAATATAGCACTAACAGGGATTCCCAGGGCTCTTCTCGGCATCTCTCCTACTGGGACAGCCTTAGAAAGTGCAATTAACTTTCTCCAGCTCAGGGGATGGCTGTTTCAGCCACTTTACACCATTTTGATGGACAGCTGGGTCTCTCCCCTAATCAGCCAATTTGGAGATAGAACAATTACAAAAGACAGCAATTACTGAATGCAGTCTGTCATTATGAAGATGGGGTGGAAGAGGAAGAGGAAAGAAGAAACGGCCCAAGTTTAGAGTCAGATGATTAAAAAAAAAAAAAAAGATTTCATCCCTGCTGAACAGGGGGCCTCTACAAGGCAAAGAGAGTCCTGGGTTCAAGCAGGTGAAAATGCTGATTTTCCAGCAAGCCTCCAGTCCAACACCCAGCCTCCCAGGAATCTTGTTCTTGTTGTTCTTAAAGATTCCAAGAGGGTCTTAGAATCCTATTCTGATATTAAAACAATTACTCTCAAGGTGATCCTTACGTCTTTCTATTTGGGGCTATAATTTAACTACATTTCACTCTGTTTTTTAAAGTGAATGTAATGACCGGCAAGATCTTGATGACAATGACTATGAACCATAGAGCTCTGAAGACATGTCCCATCATGTTTCCCCTTTGGGTTCAAGAAGTTCAAGTTCTTGATCTTTCCCTAAATTCACTTAAGCAATTGTCTCAAAAATACTGTATGCTTTTCTCTGTATCCAGTAAAAAGATGGGGCCCAAATCAGGAAGAAAACATTCTATTTCTCAATTTTAATGGTCATGGGGCACCTGGGTGCTTCCAGAGGTTAAAACACTGACTCTTGATTTCCGTTCCGGTCATGATGTCAGGGTCGAGCGAGCCCTGAGTGGGCTCCACACTCAGCGTGGAGTCTGCCTGGGAATATGCCTGGGATTCTCTCCCTCTGCCCCTCCCCCTGCCCACCCATGCATGAACCCACATGTGTGCTCCCTCTCTCTCTCTAATAAATAAAATCGTCAAAGAAATTTTAATGGTCACAGTCTTACTAGAAGATTAGAAAAACATCCTAGGAAAAGCAATATGTATCTCTATTTAAGCATGTATTTAATTAGGATAATTTCTAATCTGACTTTTTTTTCTAATATGAGAGCTGGAGAACAAGAAAGGCAATTCTTCTCAAAAACTGGGTCAACGGCAGAAGTCACATTGAAAACTAGTGGAGCTTAATGAAGAAATTCCTCCCAACACAGATTGGACATTTATCAGGAAGGAGAGGGGACCCAGATGGAAGGGGTGGTTGCCAGGGAAAACTTTTTCATATTTGAGGGGGAAAAATATCTTAGATCTAGAAAACAAGGCTCTTATTAATATTTTATAGACGTCTTTACCTTATTTTCCTCTGACTTTTTCCCGTTTTCATAAAAGAAAGGAAAGGAAGGGGGGAACCACATAAAAGTCCAGATTCCCTGTGAGCATTAAGAGGAGGAAGAGGTTTTTTGCTGAGAGATGCCGGGGAGGGAATCACGGAGGCAATCAAACTCCTCTGCCAGGTAAACAGAACTGGGCTGCGGAAGGCTTTTGACCAGAGCTCAGTGGAACCCAGAAGCAGGCAGAGCACATTCTAAGTGGCAGCTTCTTTGGCACTTAGGACAGGCGTATGCTTCAAAAAACTGAAGCGCTGTGGGTAGCAGTACGTTCAATACTTTCTTTCTAGAACAGGATGCAGTAGGTTCAAACTGGATTTCGCCATGATCCTGATGGAAGTCTTTGTCCTTAATCGCTACTGTGGCCTTGCTTACTACCCGAGACATCCCCCCTGCTCAGCTATCTCATCTGTTCAAATGCCCTCTCCCACAGGGCAGTAGCCCCTGATCAAATGAACCTTAAACTTCACACGGAAATAAGGCATTTTTCATAATTAAGGTTTCAGAAAAACTTGAAATGTTTCATTGCTACCAAGAGTGTGTATAGTTACTATGAATCACCACTGGAAAAGCACGGAATTTTATATTCATTAATCCTAGGCCAGTGACATTAACACTTCTGTTTTCAAGCAGATCAGGAAACATAGGAATTAAAAACCTTACAACATCTGAAATGTCTATTAAATGTGTAATTTCATATACTTCTAACTGTATTTATTCTGTAATGATCTATTTGAAACAGTCAAATTTAGTAGCGGTTTATCATAGGCTTTTGATCTGAATGTTTATATTTTGGAATTATGGGTGTCCACATATTTTGCTATATTCCCATTTATTCTTTATCAATGATCTGTGATAAAAAACAAATCATACTACATTGAGGTCATCCAATATTTGACGACCACAATGACGAATTTCCAAATAATGAAAAATAGAATGGAATAAGAATGGTTATATTCATCTAGCCATCAGCATTCCTGAAACCACTAGACTGGTTACATACCAATGAAGAGTTGACCCAAGTTGGTTGCAAATATGGCTGAAATTAACCAGACTACAAATATTTACTCTAATTACAAATAATTACTCTAATTACTACAAATGCTAACTGATCGGTGACTGATCTACTGTTATTCATTGGTCAACCTGCAAATGGCCTGTGCATTTGGACACACACAGCATGTTCTAATTTAGACTTAAACTTCCACCATGTATACGTATGCTGTGGAAAAGTGTCAGGCGCGTGCATGCGCGTGTGCGAGTGCTTGTGTGTGTGCATGGAAACTTGATGTAGTTCATCGGCAGTTCTCTAATAAAATTAATGCCAAAGATTTTTTGTTAACAGTTGAAGGACACCCTGTGATGACACAAAGACACTGAGACATCCATACATGAAAGGAAGCATGAGAATTAGTGAATATCGTCTTATGAGAGTCAAAACTATAGGCACCTGTGTTCATGGACCAGGCTTAGCATCGCTGAAAGTGGACAATGATACTGTATGCTCCAGGATGCAACAGGAAGTAGTGACCCAGCACCAATGATGAAGCCTCCTGCCTAGAGCTCGACCTTGAACCTGATCAAGCCCATAGCACCAAACACCGGTGTACAGGAAACACGGGGATAGAGAGCCAGGTTAAATGTCTTTGTAGGAAAGTAATCAAATTCAGAGTGTAGGACATCCTGAGAACAAATAACCTGGTTTATCCAACTATCAATGAGATGAAAAGGGAAGGATTAAAATAAACATAAGAGACATAATCAGGACTCTGGGACCTACTCCGAACAAGCTAACAGTATAAACACACCTCTGAGATAAGCAGGGGACGGGTGAGAGGGTATCAGGAGAAATACTGTTATTTTTGGTCACTGGGTTTGAAAACGTCGCCCTTGTCTCTTAGGGATGAATAGCAAAGTATTTCTGGGTGAAATGACAATCTGAATTTGCTTGAAAATACTCCAGGAAAGGGAGGGGGGAAGTGTGAGCAGATGCCAGGGACGAAGAAGGAACAAAATTGGCAAAACAGTAATAATCGGTAAGTCTAGGACACCCAAGAGTTTGTTACCCTATTGTACCTACTTATTTTGTAAGTTTTTAATTTTCTTATACTAAAACGTATTTAAAACATGAGTAAATGTATCTACATTTCAATTAGTTGTTTATTCGTGTATCACAATGATAGTTATCAGCATAATAGTTTGGGGGAACCAACCACAGCTTAAATCTGGTGGGTTCTATATGACCAACAATAACCCACTAACATCCATACAGACTACTCTGGTTTCCGGAAAAAACAAAAACAAAAACAAAAAAAACCCACCCCACCCGATTCTTACTCTCCTTCCCTCCTTCCCCACTTCCCCACTTCCAACAGACTAACAAGAATGGGTCACTTCACAGTGGGCTGCTGCTTCTCGACAATCAATCAAGCACAGCCTTCTGCAGTGGGTCTGGGGTGGGGAAGCTCTGCCTTCCCCGGATCAAGCCTCGTGTCCCACTAGGGGTGGGAGTGGACACTCGTGCCCTCAGGGAGGAGATGGGGCTGGCGTGTACTTAAGGACCGTCAGGACAATGCAGGGAATGTGGCAGGAGATCACGTCTGAATATAACACTTCCTCAGTGCCTGAAATTAACATGTAAATTTCCCTTGGATTTTTGTTCAGGTTTCTAAGTGGCTTTGTCTTAAATGGATATGCTTGGTTTTTGTTTATCACCTCTCTAACAGAAATCTAGGCAAAAACTGCATCCCAGGTTGCCACGGGCAGAGAGGAGAGGCTGCCCCGGGGACAGTGGAGAGGCACACCGGGGAGCGACTGTTTGAAGGGTAGAATGAAAGCACATCCCCATGTCTTGGAGCAAAGAGAAGGAAAAGGGTATTTACATAAGATGAGACGCCAATACATCGGAAAGTTCAATGTGCTTAGAAATAGATAGTGGCTGGGACAATGATGAAGGAATCACATTGCTGCAACAGATTGCATCTTTCATGTTTAATTTTCATTTAATTCCTGAGGAAGGCAGAGGCTCAGTGGAATGACTCACCCTCATCCTCTTCCTTCAGGAATACGCCTGCCGACCCGATGGACGCCAGAACCTGGAACTGCCCCTATGTGTTCCACTCCTGAACTGATCATTTTTCGTACGGCGTTTTTTGACTAGAAGCCAAGTTCATCTGAGGCTCAGCCACGAAGCAGTGTTTCAAACCAGGTGAGGAGGTACAAGATGGACTTTTCCAGCCTGTTCGGCTAGTGATTCATCCGTCATCATCTCTGTGCCCGGAGAGAACAGTAAGCACCCTTACCCCCTCCTCTCTTCGTTGCTCTCGGTCACCAAAGTACAGTTAACACATTAAGGTATTTTATCTGTTTGAAGCAGAAACATTTTTTTGTCATCTCAGTCAAGAAATGAACTAATGTTAAGGGACTGAATTAAAGTTTGGAATAATAAGAATAGTGTAGTTGGGTTCAACATGAGGTTAGAATCAAGTAGAGAGAATGGAGAAATTGAAATCAAATATGCTTAAATGACTTTCAACAACTGTGGGGTGTTTGTTCTTTTTTTTTTAATTAACTATAGGTCACAATATGCAAGGGTCATCTGGAAACAAAGACAGTATGTTTTTAATGGTCAAGAACTTGATATCCAGTTTGAAATAATTCACTCTTACTGTAGTTGTTTCCCAAAAAGTCTCGAAACACAAAGCATTCATGGTGTTGCATTGACAATGACGAGATGATGATTTATTATGTTGGTTTTAATTCAGTATAAACTGGAAAACCTAAAGAATTTTGGGTTTACTTGAGGATAGGGAGTACATAACATCCAAGTCCTCTTTCCCACCTGATTTCCCTCAGGGGGGAGGAGGCTGGCTGACAGGTATGTGTTGAGTTTGAGGCTTTAAGGAGGACTGAGACCTAGCTCACTTTGTTTCTTTCTAATGGAAGATATGTCATTAATACAGAGGGTAATTAGTGATTTTTAAAAATTCTGAATATTAGTATTTCTTGGATCTCTGTTCGTTTCCTCACCAGGAATGTATGGAGCACCAACTATGTTCAAAAGAATATTCATATAAATTTAAGGACACTATCTAAATCTTTGTTATGTTTTTATTATTTAATAATTAAATAAGACTTTTTGGCTTTTCCATAATATGAACAGACTTTTGTTACAACAAAAATATAAGACAACGGTGATATTTCTAGCCACTGAAAAACAAGTTGCTTTGTTCTCTTAACTTTTCATCTGGTATTAAATGTCATTGCCCAGAAGATTATATTATATTGTATTTTTAATTCAAGCCCGAATTATAGCATTTTAAATGAAATTAGAGCCAAGTCCCATTGGTATTTGAAAGTGGCAATTCATGATTTCTCCATATTATGTATTCCAGCATTTTTTTTTCTGTTTTCCCAACCTGTTCTGTAGACTGGTTTCCAATTCTGTACCATGTCTTCAAGCGCGATTCTACAGGAAATTTCATATAACTGGGGAACAGTCCCTACCTTTCAGAAACACACAGCAGCGAATTTGATGGCAAACTCCAGCTTAAATCCAAAGTGGACTCGTGTTTCCCGAAGTCTGACCTTTGCTTCCCACAAAACTCCTATGAAGAAATTCCATTCATGAATTTTCTCTCGGTCGGAACAAAAATATCTCATTGCCTCTTCTATGAAATCTGTATTTATCAATTATGGCTTTCTCGGGGAAATTCTAATTTGCAAAAATGCTCTATATTCCAAGCTCTAACAGTTGGAGGTAGATGTCCTTAAGGATGGAGGGGGGGGGAAAAGTTCTTTTTTAAATGGCACATTTACTAATTATAAAATGCTCTTATCTCTTTGCAGCCAAAGCCAAAATGAACATGTGCCTTGTACTAAGAAATCCCAGGATCGTCACAACTTGTGCCAGCTGCTGAGGTTACGACACCTGTGCTAGCAGTGCCAGCTCGGCCCACGGTCATCTGTTCCAACGGCTCCATCTGCGCTGTTTGTACCACTTCTCCCATTTCTGCATCTGCACCTCCTGCAGAAGCGTCCCCGACAGTGCCAGCTGTGTCCCCGGTGCCAACTATGCCACATGTTCTATTTGCCCACCCTGGGCCAGATCCATGCAGTTTTGTGCTCATTAGTTTTAGCTGGTAGATTCTATTTTACAATTTTTTGAGATGTATTCAGATTGAATCCAGGCAAAAATCCCCCTTGCAACATGTTGATGTCTCCCTACCCATCTTTTTGGCCACCCCAACGTTCTCCAACAGCAGGACGTTGGTCCACATCGTCTTGATGGGACGAAACCCAGGCTCTCCAACCAACACGGCACTGGTTGCGGTAGGCCGTTGCCTGCAACATGAAACTATATAGAAGAAAATACTGCAGAAGCCCCCAAACACAACAATAAATTGGCAAGGTAATTAAAAAAGAGTAACTTTGTTCGGGTAAACAAATGGAAAATTCTCAACAATCAATATGTCGAGCCAATTAGAGTAATCTATGGCATAATGTTCTATTAAGCTGCCCGTTTATTGGTCTTTTAATCAACGGAGTCACACATGCGGGTTGATGTGTGCCACACTCTCCTGTTTTCCGGGTTCTGCTCTGCAGAGTATTAACCAAGGGTGCACATGGGTTGTAGGGCCGTGCCAATGGCCCTGACCGCCTCCCAGTTGAACGAAGCAAGGTCAGGAGCTTTGCCCTCCGGCCAGAAGCCAGCTCTCTCCTCTCTCAAACGTCAATTCTACCTGTGCCAACACAAACCATTCTTTGGGTAAGAATGCGCTCTCATCTTTAAAGTTGAAAAAAAAAAGTATCATCCTCACAACTTCAATATTTGACACCACTGCAACGCAAAAAAATAGTGTTTTTCTTTTTTCTTTTCTCATTTGGGAGAGCTGTTTTTTTTCTTTTTTCTTTTCTTTTTAGGGAGCCCTAACACTGAATCTCCAAACATTAAACCAGATTCTTTCCTCTCCAATTGTTTTTGGAAATGGAGGGTGAGCTCAGAGTCTGTCCTTTGAAAACCGATGCTCTCCCAGGAATGTGAGGTCCAGAGGAGAGCATCTACCTCCTGTTTATCCAGCTTGGATTACTTAACCAGTGCTTCCCAATGATGAAAGTTGCATCTATTCACTGGTCCTTCAAAGCATTAATAATGGAGTTCTTGACAGCAAATAACATGGCTTGTGATCACACCCAAAGATCTGTACTCAGTCTATACACGTGATGAGGTCCAGTGAGGAAATGTCTCAACAGCATTATGCTTCTACACAGAAGCATTGAGCTTCCACAGGGAACCATCAGATTACCATATAAAAATGACTTTGTTTAGGTTTGAGGCTAAAAATGCTGGTGACATCATTTCTTCCCAGACAAGGGTGTGTATGCTGAGGCTCTAGTCTCACCAGTCCTAAGTGGGCTATGGTGTCAGGACTCGCCAATATTCCCATACAACTAGAATACCCTCCACTCAATCACACACTTTTGCCTTACAGGGTAAGGGATTGTTTCTCACTGTCCCAATTTCTTCGCTCCACCACCCAAAATTCAGCTGCTTCTGATCTTTTCACCCCTTACCTTTCCATAATTTTCTCTGAACATGGAGAGGAGACTAGATAAATATCGATTCCCTAAAATGGTAACTCTTTCTCAAACTATCCCCAGTTCCTGACTTGAGGGATCGGTCTGAGTCTGCTGACCCAACTTCTAGAAATGCCACAAACTTAAAATTCTAATTCTCTACGTTCCAAGATGCCAAGAGGGAACATCCTTAATTAGGATTAAAATAGTGTGATGACTCGTCAGGAGTGCACCCTGTACCTTCTCAGAACATTTTAATTAATATAACTTCTGCTCCCTGCTGACAAAGATGTTTCTGATGGTGTTTTGGCCCAACATATTTACCGCCTTCATTGATGTGAGTCATTTGAACAACTTGGAGGAATCCAGAAACTCCATGGTCTCATGTAAAATACAGAATTGAGTGATACAAGTGTCAGGTGTGCATCCAACGTGGAGAATACTTTTCATCACCTGAGACGGTGACCACAAGAACTTTCAGATCTGCAGGTAAGGGATAGAAAACCACCCATTTCAAGGTTCCAGTGATGGGGTGGCTCAAACGATCCAAATGATTTTGAAATTTGCTCTTATGACACTCAGCCTCCCTGCTAGTTGTTTCTCTAGAATGAGTAAGTCAATGTGGAGAACAATACTCTCCATTGATCTCCTAGCCACCTGCAGTAAACAGAATACCTCAGTGCTCTTCAGTTTCTTGAATATTTTTCTACTACTTCCTCAATCTCACAGTCCACATTTTCAATTTTGGAAGGCCAACAAATCCTAACAAGTAGTTGCCTCATTATTAAGTGCATTAGGATACTCCAATTCTTTAAAATTACAAGCGTGATAGCAGCTACATGATCGATATTTAGGAAAATGGTATACAAGATGACAAAAATGCCCCGAGGGCCATGACTCCACTGGTACTGTTGCTGTCATTTTCACAATGCGCTGACTTATTTTCAGGTAAATGACACTGCTTGACTTGTTAATGTTCCGACCCCTTATATTCAGCCCCTAAATAGTCCCCAGATCCCAGGGTCGAAGTATGTCGATGAGCTGTCTGCGTCTAGAAGTGAAATCTGTCAAAATGTAGAAGAATTTGAGGAAGTCAGAAAAGAGGTTAAGAGAAGACAAAGTAGGGCAAGGGTAGAAAATAATAGATCATTGCAGCAAATCAGTAAGAGGAGCAGACAGAAGCGCGTTGCCTTGGTTAGAAACAAGAACAGAGACCATTAGTAGAGACTCACTAATCCAATCAGAAATCAGGTCCTCGGAGGTTCAGTGACACATCTAAGCTCACACCACTTATTAATGGCAAACTCAAGTGTAGAACCAACCTATCCTCAGGTCCTTCTTCTGTAAAATAAAGACCATAATAACCGTACTGAACAGGGAGAGTTGTGCAGGCTGAGTGTGTCAATGGGCAGCAAGCACTGAGAAGAGGATCTGACAGGTGGTAAACACTGTGCGTCGGCTCTTGCCATCACCATCATTAGGACACTTGAACCTGTGGGGGTTTTACTTGCCTCGGACCATACGAACTATATCTGGCAAATCACAGCATCAGTTTAAAGTCAGACTCTTACCCGCAGCAACAAGCCATCTTATTGCCAAGTCTGTAGTTGGACCACAAAATTTGTATTATGAAAAAGGAAGTTGGAATAGGAGCCTGAAATTAAGCAACAACCCAACTGTTTTCGGTACCCTACCTGGCACACGATGAAGACAGTCAAGGTAGAGACAGCTGAGATGCCCAAGTTAATGGAACGAAGAAAAGGCAAGATCAATCTAGACCAATCAAGGCCCCAGGAGCAGTGGTATTTGGCTCCAGAAAGAAAGCACTCTCAGCCGGTATCATGACCCCAGGTTCTCATGCAGGTAGCCTCCCGTCACCTCTCTGAGGCTAACCACAGCTACGCGGGTCCTCAACGAGCAATAGAAACAATAAGACCACAGGGATCCCAGAAGAAAAACTCACTTCTAAATGGAATCAGTCAACCATGCTGGGAAATTAGGAGGCCAAGGCAGGAAGGAAATTGTAGTAGCTACATAATGAAACGAATCTCTCCTACTTGTTAAGTTAGATAATTTAGACTTCCGGTTTTGACTCTCAGCCTCTGATTCTAGGCAGTACTGGGTGGCCCATGAGAATCACCAGGGTGAGAGATGCTAGACAGATGGAATCAGAATCTCTCAGGAATAAAAACCACGGGCATGTGTTTTTAAGAAGCTCACCAGGCTATTCGGATGCATTGGGAGAGTTAAGAAACCACTTTGTAAGCCCAGTTGGTTCTCTTTCCTCTTCATGAGAGTGGCCTCCTAACAAGGCATTTAATTACATTTAAATTAATTATTTAGAACTGCAGAACTCTGGGCTTTAAACACGAAATGGTACTTTGTGCAAAAGGTTTAGCTCAACCTGGGTTAACTTGTCCTTTCTTGGCTTCTGTCTTCAGAGTCATTTCTTGCCTCATCTCAATACACTCAAGTTGGGCGTGCTCCCGAATCACAAAAACCAG
>RCUC01069739.1:0-12664 GCA_003697995.1 Taxidea taxus jeffersonii | reverse complement strand
CATGGACGACACCAGGAGTTTAACAGAGCCACAGACATGGCTGCGGTGAATAAAACCCATGAGTCCATGCACGTCCTCTTCGTCCTGGTGGGCTAGACCCTAGCCCTCTGAGAGCCTGAAGAACCAGACTGGTGGCCCCGACTAGGGCAAAGCATCACATGCTGCTGCTCTGAGCTTCCCGCACGCGCGTGAGGAAGAATGCTAACCTCTCTGCGAGCTGCAGTGCACACCAGCCTGTGCCCCCTCTACATCCGATTGCTCTCAATAGCTCTCAAGTGCTCTTCAGGCTAAAGCAGTCTACTTTTATTTTCATTTTTTCACTGTTTAATTAAAAAGACAACGGAGCCCAGAGAAAAAAAAAAGTGTTCCTACTGCCCCAACACAAGTGGTTCTCATTTTATCCAAAGCTCCAGTTTTTGTGCCTTTCCTAGTTGTGCTTGGCCAACAAAAATACTTCTTTTCTTCATCACGGCAAGACTTGTCCATTTTCCACAGAGCTTTCAGGGCTGTTCTTCACAGCTCTATGCTACTTGACTCTGGAGATGCACGTGTTTCCGAAGCTGCTCCCATGCCGTTAAATTAATGACATCAACAATCATCATTACGTGAATATATTAACATTGTTATTAAAATTCAGCCTGTACCTGTTAATAGATCCCTAGGAGTAAAAGGACTAGATTCAAAGGACACCAATGTGGCTATGCCTCTCCCTACATAAAAACTTTCCAAAAGGGTGAAGTATGAAGTAGCTCCTGGATCTTGCCAGCAGGGCGGTGTGGGATGAGGCGGGCAGGGTGGGAGACAGACTTGGAGGCATAAAATAGCAACAGGGTAGTTTTAACTCAAGTCTTGATTTCCTGCCAATGCCTTCTTCCCACATGCTTAAAGACGAGGTATATTTTCTGGTTATTAATCACATCAACATTTCCCTGTCCCATGATGTCTCTAAGATCTTGGAATGGTTAACTGTAAAAACCCTCTCCATACCAAAAGGATGTTGCTTCCTAAAGGCGATTTCACTCACAAATTCAGATTTTGATCACCCCCATCTGCAAACACAGTACAAAGGGATTCATAAAAGTCCAGACAGGTTTTCATCCTGACTGGGAGTCCCAACCAAAGCACCTCTTCCAAAGTAGTGTGCCTTTCGTTCTACAAGTCTGAGATTTTATTCTACAACCTATTTCTTCCTGTTTCCCACCCCCAGGGAGCTTTCAGAAATGTGTAAAATTATGCAATGTTGTCTGGTAACTGCTCACTGCTCACACTAAAGGGAAGACTATCTTTGAGAAAGAACAGCATCTGTGAAAACCAAAGTTAAATATCTACAAACTCATCCAGGGGAATGAGTGCTCCTGTCCCCATTCCCAGAAAGGCAGGGAGGGCCTTGGATGTGCTCAGTGCCCATGATGCTCCCTTTAGTGGGGCAGGGCTTGTTTGGTTCTCATCTTATAGACAATAGCAAACTTGAGATTGACAGCAAATATCTGATGTGATTTGTCCAACGACAAACATCTCAGAGACAGGGTAGTAGAGATTTGAACCCAGGTCTCACTACAAAACCCTTGCATGTTAAATACTTTTCTTTCTTTTTTTCATTGTCCTTCCATCTGTCCATCTCTGTCCATCTGGGAGACTCAAAGGATTTCTATTTGATTGTTAACTGCATCCATCAATCCAGACTTAAGAAACAAGAAGAAGGCTTTCTTCTCCATAAGACAAGACCTCAGGAGTGGAGCGGATATGGCTCAGAGGCTCTAGAGACACTGGAATAACCACAGCTGTCTGGCTGGGAAGGGGCTGAGACGAATGGGTGGCAAGAAAGGGACAAGAGCCCCATTCTGCACCCCTCTGCTAGCCTAGGTGCAACCCCCTCCCCTACTTCCCATGTGGAAAAAGACAACACAGTCCCAGGCCCTTACCCAAAGCACAAGTAATTCGAGGCCCCAGAAGTGTGCTGTCCAATTCAGGCGGTCATTAAAATTAAACAGAATTTAGAAGTCAGTTCCTTGGTCTTAACCAGCCACCCGTTAGTCACCACCCATGTGTGGCTCAGAGCTACCACACTGGACAGCACACACAGAGACCATCTCTATCAGCGAGCAGTTCTCTGGAAGGAAAGACCTCTGCAGGGATTCTCACACCCCTCTCCTCTCTGCAGGCTCTCAGTGTTGTCTCGTGGTGAAAGCAAATGCTCCGAGGTCAGCTATGCAGTGGCAAGGTGACTGGCTACGTCACCCAGCTTAGCCTTCCACTCCTCTATGAAATGGGTTAATACCTAGCAGAGAGCGAGGACACCTTAAGAGCTGCTGATTTGGTTCTCCTATTTCTATTAAGGTCCGAAAATTAAAAAACAACCTTATGAACTCCATCTGCAGGTCGTTGGCCACTGATAGGATTGTTTCCCCTTTTGTGCACGGCCTCCAGCAAGGACAACCTCCCTCCCTCTTTTGTTCACCTATCACACAGATAGTACTCATTCCCTCCTGACCACCTTGGTGACAACAGAAGCTGGGCACTATACCAGGCACCGACATGCAGGACACCACCACCAGGTAATGGCTCCAATAGCCCCAAGCCACAAATAAAGAGAATGAGCCTCAGAAACAGGAACTGATTTGCCCCAAGTCCAGGCAGACAGAAGCAGGAGAAGGACCTGAAGCTGCTGTCTCACAGCACAGCTGGTGCTCAGGGTTTAGAACCCCCTACATGGGGAGTCATCCTGGGTGGGGCCTCACCCAATAAGAGGGAAGAGGCTGGTGCCCTCCTGCAGGTGTGGGCCTGAAGGGCTCACCACCCATAGAAGGGGCTGGACCAATACAGCAACACCTAGGACGCCTTCCCCCTTCCCTGGGTCCTGCCACTTGCCTCCAGAATCCCTAGACTCCCTAGAACCAAGGGACACACACAGGACAGGCTCGGTGCCTGAATGCTAACTATGTCACTATGGTTTCCAAAGAACCCACGTACACAGGAGGACCCTGAAAAGCTGAGATCTAGAGAAGGCCAAGTAGTCCTAACAGGAATGAAGAGTCTTCCAGGGAACCAGCCACCCCAACCCCAATACTCGTGAGCTGAGCAGCTGTCTTGTCGAGGCCCACCAAACCTGAACTCTTACCCTCAACCCAACTCAACCCTCCCCAAACAGGCACTGCTTGTGCTCGTCTGTAATGTGAAACCAGAGATGAACCCACTCTGCTTCATAAATTGGTCACTGACCTTAACAGAATGAAGAGGCTCACTATGCACCAGCATAAGAACCAAGGTTGCCGGTCGGGGCAGGAGGGCATGGTGTGTGTGCAATACAGGCATGTCAGACAGGTTAAAAGCGTGGGAAAGATCAGACCAGGGCACCAGAACAGCCAGAAGACAGCGCTCTTCACATAGCTGGCACTGGCCTTGCTGGGGAAGGCACCCCAGGCCCAGAACCCAGAGAGGCGGGTAGGAAGTGAAGAGGGAGGGGAAAAAGAGGAAGGGTGGATCATCCAGGTGTGGGTACACTAGCAGGTCAGGAGCTGACTGATGAGCACCTGAGCGCAGCTGGAGCAGAGGAAAAGCGAAGACGCCTGAGCCAGAGACCGAAGCATAATGGGCTTGGCTGATTCTGTCTAGACTCTCTTGATTACAAGTAACAGAAAAGCCAGCTTTCAAAAGGACCTCATCACCCAGAAAAGCAGCCACTGGCTCACACAACTGAAAAATTCAGGCAGAGCTCACCTTGGGCTGGTCAGGTCATGGCGTCTTAATCCTCCCTCAACTCTCTGGCCTGGTGTCACTCCTAGGCAGGTCTTCCCCAAGTGGGAGACCCTAGCAGCAACCTGCTCATATCCTTTCCCATTCATGTCTCCCCCCAACCCACCCCAGCAAAGTACTAAAACATTCACAGGCTCTGAATGGGTCACAGGCCCATCCTCAAACCAACCACTGGCCAGGAAGATGCAGCCCCGTGATTGGCTAGTTCCCAGTCACTAACCGTCCAATCGGCATTGACCCGAGGGCAAGGACAGGAACTGGCAGCTTGGGGGTGGGGGGGAGAGAGCTGCCCACTACCAGGCCTGGGAACTGTGAGCTGCCATGTATGTCGATACCCAAGGCACATCAGGATTGGGGCCACATCCCATTCTCAAGAGCCTTCTGAAGCAGTGTATGTACATCCACCTGAGAAAATGAATGCTGAAAACCTAACCTCATCCAAGGCTGCAAGGTGAATAGCAGAATCAAGATTCCAGCTCGGTCATGTCTAATGACAAAGCCCAAGTTTTCCATCCAGAGAAAGACTGTCTTCTCCATCATATGCTACCTAAAGAACTCAGCCTTTATCCAGTCAGCCACACAGCCCCAACAGAGAGGATGAAATGTCCGTTTTGGGACATTCACTCTTTAGCTGGTGTGGAGAGGAGAGCAGGAGGCAGACCAGCTGCACTAGACCTCCCTGGAGATCCCATTTTGCAGGAAAGGAGCTGCCACAGGAGGGGGACCCCAGGACAGCTCTGAGGTCACCTGCAGAGTGGTGGCACTGCCAACCACCATAGCAGAGCATACCAAGGGCAGGAGGAAAGAAGGCGCCTCCCTTCTAGAATGGGCTGCTTGCACATCCAGGACAACTGTCAGCTGCAGAGAGAAGGTTCAGGTGCCCCTGGAAGCCATGGCTCTAAGTATATCTGGGAAAACCCTTAGAGGCAGACAGGGCCTTGGCAGTGCTAGGTAGAGCGAACACACTTGGGGTAAGGAGGCAGTGTGGGCAGAGAGTTTGGAGAGAACGGAATGGCTAACACAGCAAGGTGCAAGGGGAATAGGGGACGATGGGCACCAATCAGTGTCAGACGTCAGGCCTCATTCACACCTGCAGAGGCGCACTCAGCACCAAAGCTACAGCAGGGAACTGAAGACAGCACGATGACCCAGGAAGACAGCCTGGAGTGACAAACACAAGCATACTCTTGTGCCCAGGATCAGCTCATCTCACAAAGCAGATGATGTCACTTCCTATTTCCCAACTTGGGGAAGCCCACCTCCCGCCAGACAGAAAACCATGTTCACTGCAATCCTAACCGGAGTGTCATCACTAGGGTGACAAGCAGGTGCCCACTCCCCTCTAAGTGGAGCTGACAGGGAGTTCACCAGAAACCCTAAGGTAGTACCACCCCCACCCCAGACCAGTGTCCTTACCATTTCTGTCCTGCCACACAGGAGAATGACGCAGGCTGGGGGCCCCTGCTGTTTTTGTCTGAAGCATAGGCCCTGCTTCTACATGCTCCTCCCTGACTTCCTGTGGACACTACCATTTTCTTTTTTTTTTTTTTCCCAAGATTTTATTTATTTACTTGACAGAAATCACAAGTAGGCAGAAAAGCAGGTGGGGGTTGAGGGGGAAGCAGGCTCCCCCCTGAGCAGAGAGCCTGATTCGGGACTCGATCCCAGGACTCTGGGACCATGACCGAGCTGAAGGCAGAGGCTTTAATACTGAGCCACCCACCAGGTGCCCCAACACTACCATTTTTATAAGGGCTCCTTCACCCCCATGCCAAGCCAGAGTCATTCTGCAGTTTTCAAACTGGAAGCAAGAGAGTGAATCCCCTCTTCTTCAATGGCCTACCTGTCAAGAGATCACACTCGAGCTGCTGCATTTCCCGTCACATAGAAGTCTGTCCATAAGACAGACACACACACACACACCCCACTCTGACTCAGTGATGGGGTGAGGGAAGTTACAAGTAAAGACAGGACAAGCTCACACCTGGGAGGGTGATGTTTCTGCCCTTTGGTGAGAAGTTAAGTTCCTGCATTCAGTGGCAGCACTGCCTTGTCACCAACCTCCAAACTGAAAATTGTAAATGCTTGAGAAGCTCCTCTAAAATAGAAGTGAAAGTGAAATACCCATTCGCAAACCTTTCCTCCTATGAGCATGCCTAAAACCTAACATGTGGCCCACTTCTGCTGCTGCTAGGCTACCAGCATCAGCAAGAGGGGGAAGTAGACATCACCAACTTCAGGAGCTTGCTGAGAGCCAACCCCACCCCAACAAACAAAGAGAAAGAAAAATGGAGAAGGCTGTGAAAGATCATCTGACCCTACCCTTCTCAGTTAACCTAAGGGGAAGAAAAGCCAGGCCCGGAAGTACAGGTACCAGTTTCCGGTTACCCAGGTTAACCAAGGGCAAGAGGAAACGGGCAGGACGATCAGCTTTCAAAAGACCATCCAGTGTCCATCCATGCCTCTGAGCCAAGGGGACAGAAGTCCAGAGAACTCAGCTCTCACCTGGTCACAGGGATCGCTTCACGGGGACAGGAGTCCTGTGTGAGTCTGGGCCTCCGGGACTGCACCACCTCCCCCTGGCTGCACTTGGTGCAGCACCAGGAGAGATTACAGGGACAGGGGAACAAGCAGCACTGTGGCAGGCTCTCCTAGAATTCCAGAGTGCTCCTCAGCCTAGCATGGGGTCAGAAGCTGCACCCCAGCACCGGCGCTAACATAAGGTAACAGCAAAGTACCCAAGTGTGACTACAGGCAACTCAGAGTCTGCAAGTTCAACCAGGAGTGGGTACTCAGAACCTCGTGCTGTGACCTCAAAATATCCAAACCACTCCATCGCTTACTCCAGACCTTGCATTTCAATGACACACATTTCTGTGCCTGGACCCAAGTCTCCCAGGCCAGTACCACCGCCAACTATTTGATGGCATTATCACATCAAAGAGATGATTAGGGGCGCCCCGGTGGCACAGTGGGTCAAGTCTCTGCCTTCAGCTCGGGTCATGATTCCAGGGACCTGGGATCGAGCCCCGCATCCGGCTCTCTGCTTGGCAGAGAGCCTGCTTCCTCCTCTCTCTCTGCTTACTTGTGATCTCTGTATGTCAAATAAATAAAAAATCTTAAAAAAAAAAAAAGATGATTAAACTGCATGCACTCAGGGAACACTGTCAGCTTGTTCCCCACCCCTTACCCCCTCCCACCAACAGGACCTTGGTGCTTCCTGGAGGCATCCCCTCTATTCTGGGACAGTCTGGATGGAACTAACACCATGGCTAGACTTAGGGGTGCACCAATTAATACTAATCCATGAAAGCCCAGAAAAAGCATCAAGGAAATGTCTGCTGAAACTTCTGGGAAAGCATCACCTTCTCTTCTTTCTCCAGGATGATGGTCAAAGAAGGTGAAACCCCAACTGGGGGAGCTGGGAAGAAGACACCCACTGTGTGAAGGGAACATGACAAAAGAGACAGAACGGAGCCAGGTCCTCACCTGAGAACAGACTCACTTCTGAGCCTCTGAGTGGCACAAGCCAACCAGCCCTTTTGCATTTACGTTCCTGTCATAAGCACAGTGTGACCCTCCCTCTGGGGGTGGCATGGCCAAAAGAATTAGTAAAAGTAGAGACAAGTGCTCTGCTGGCATCTATCTAACTGAACACTTGAAGGAAATAATGTGAAACAACTGGAGGAAAGAGGGTAAACTGTTCCTATTTTATAACCTACACATCAGTGTTGCTCCCCCACAGACAGCACTAAAAAGCCAGCTTGCCAACCGCTTGCCTGGCACAGCTGCAAGATGCATGGGGTAAACAAAGTTGGAAAGTGTCTACCTGAAGTAGTTTCCAAAAGGGCTGGCCTTAAGAGAGGGAAGTTAGCTACCTTGGGGATCACCAGGAGAAAGAGAACGTGGCTACAGTCCCCATACCCCAACCTGAGCTGGCCCAGGGACCTCATGGCAAGAGGGGTCAAGAGAGCTAATGGAACGGGAGAGGGCGTGGGGGGGACAAGAAGAAACCAGACACCATGTGTGCAAGCACAGATACAGCCAGCCTGGCTGGAACCAAGTGTGACCAGAGGTGTGGGTAGGGGATGGGAGCCAAAGTTATGTTTAAGTATGGGCAGGGCACTGGGGCTACCAGAGCCTGGAAGAGGGCTGCCAGGCCGCCTGCTGCACTCTCAGTGTGAGCCATGGTCACATACACATGAGTCTTCCATGAAAGGACCACAGAACCACTCCCTACCACCACCACCGCCACAGAGTCAAGGTCAGCCACAGCCCACCACCTATGAAATCACTCTGCTCACCGTGGATGGGTGACAGGGATCTCCACAGCTGTCATGAGCTGACCCACCACAGGGTATGACCTGGAAGAAGCATCACCCGCTTCCTGGCCCCAATGAAACCCAGGGAAGGGGGTGTCCAGAAAGGGTCTGGTTTGTCATGAGACTTTTTTATTTAAAAGAGTCCGAAGGTAGCATGTGAACAGTATCTCCAGGGTCCACAGACAGGCAGGGATTTAAGATTAAGAGTCATCTTTTCTGTCAGGGGTGAAAAATGCCAGCCAAGAGACAGAAAGGAAAAAAATGCCTCACACCTTTTCCTCAGCCAGTTCAAGAGACACCACAAAGCACTTCAGGTACAACTTTTCTTCCAGCCTGACATAAAAACATACCACAGACAAATCCAGCATGAGGATCCATACTCGGGTAGGAGAGTAGAATGCCTACCTTTACCGACTATGCTCTCTCAGGTGACAGGGGAGGCGGCAGCAGGTGGGTGAAGCGGCAGCAGGTGGGTGAAGCCTGGTGGGGGTAGGAGGATTCTCAATCCCAGTGTGATCCCTTCTAGCTGTGTGTCTACTGAGTCTCAGTTTATGCACCAGTAGTAGTACCTCCCTCCCTGTGCTGCTATACAGAGTAAATGTTCTGAATTCGTGAGGAGTGCTGGAAAGTACTGGCCCCTAGTACCCGCTCGGTAAGTCTTGCTCCCAAGACCAGCCCTTCTCATAGGAAGATCAACACGCTTATGAGCACCGACCCGCTATGGAAGTCCTAGAAACATGGGGATTATCTCAGGCTCCACTACCAAGGAGCTTGCAATCCCAGGAAAACATAATCAACAAGATCTGTTATCAGCAGGAATGCAGGGTTTTTGAAGTTATGCAGAGTGCCTGAGGGCAACTGTCTGGGATGAAAGGCGGAAAGATTTCTGGAAAAGCAGGGCTGAAGGAATGACAGAAGGCCAAGGCCGTAAATGTGAGCTGCAGAGGGTCCCATCCCAGGTGTCACGCACAACAAGAAAGGTTAGCTTACAGATTTAAGTAGATGCTGTTCTGATGATAAGACACAACTTCATTTCAAAGCATGGACTAGATTAAGAGTAGCTTCCTTCCTTGAATTTTCTCATAAAGCAGCTATCGAAAGTACACCTGCCATTATGTGGAAACTCCTGCGTATTTCTGATCATAGGAATGGATCCTGACAGGCAAAAAGGTTAGGAGCCACTAGGCTAGAAGATATCAAAGGAAAAAAGGTTGTGGGAACTGCGAAGGAAAGAGAAACACAAAACTTAACATTTAAAACCACTTTGTATTTATAAGGTTAAACCTCAGAAGACAGCGGAGTCCAAATCCCCTGCTGGGCACCGCTTAAGTGGGAAGCAGGAGACTGTCATTAAACCCACCACCTCTGAGCCAGGTATAGGCCCACAGGGTCCTCTGCAACACTGGAGAGATCACTAATCTTTACCCTCCCCTGAAATGAAGACAGAGCATCTACCTGTAGGACTAGCTCAGAGAGCAAACCAGGAAGCAAAGTGTTCCACGCGGGACCTGGCATACAGTAGGCACTCTGCAGGCTGCGGCTGTCCACTCTGCAGCTCCGGTGGATAGAGAGGGGAACCTCACTGCAGTCCCAGGAGCGTTCAAAGGCTTTCAGCCCCACCTGCCTGGCAGTGGCACATCACCTGATGTGACCCTTCTCCTTTTTTAGTGGGCTCTTCACACAATCACAGAATCTCCAGGAACTCTTGGGTAGAAGTCTGGGGGTCCAGATGGAAGGCCCAGGCATGTCTGCACAGCCACCTGGCACAGTGGTTCTGGACTGTCGCAAGCCATCTCTGACAATAATCAAGGGCTCCCCCAAGTGCAGCTGCACCTGCCTCCCAGGACCTCCTGCCTTCCCCTTCTAGGTTTGCCTCAGAAAGCCAGACGAGGGACGCCTGGGTGGCTCAGTTGGTTAAGCGGCTGCCTTCGGCTCAGGTCATGATCCCAGCGTCCTGGGATCGAGTCCCGCATCAGGCTCCTTGCTCGGCAGGGAGCCTGCTTCTCTCTCTGCCCTCTGCCTGTCTGTGCTCACTCTCTCTGACAAATAAATAAATAAAATCTTAAAAAAAAAAAAAAAAAAAAAGCCAGACGAAACAAACCAAACCCCAAGGTACAACAGCTCTTCAAATACTTGAAAGCAGACCCCAGGCCCTTCACAGAGCCTGACACTTGCCCCCTTCCCATTCCACTGCTGAGAAAGCAAACTATCCAAGGATTTGCCAGCCATCCCTCCAAATTGTTTCCCTTAGGTCAGAGACAAACCAAGAATGGACTTCCTGTATCTGGCTCTAAAAGTTTTCATTCTGAAAACTCAAATTATGACATGTTCTAGAAGTCATTTCATGCTCTTCAGAACTCTGAACTACCTCTGAATAAGACACACGAAGAACTGTCCCATTTGGACTGAAGAGCTGTAGCCCTGTAAGACCACCCCTTCCCCCCCAAGTCCCCCCCCCTACCTCAGGCTGCCCATGTGCACATTCTCTTCCTGTTCCAGGTCCCTCCAGGGCAGGGGCTGGGCATCTCCAGGTCCAAACCCCCACATCCAACAGCATAAGCAAGTGCTAGAAATGTTTATTCAACTGCTGAGCCACCTTTTTAGTT
Organism: Taxidea taxus jeffersonii; assembly: GCA_003697995.1. NCBI lineage: Eukaryota > Metazoa > Chordata > Mammalia > Carnivora > Mustelidae > Taxidea > Taxidea taxus. The sequence continues at coordinate 1,983 of RCUC01069739.1, read as the reverse complement.
TTACCATATTTCTCTATAAAAAGTACGTACCAGTTGGTAACTGAGATGTTAGTGCACGGCCTCCCCAGACCTAGAATTCAGAGACCACTTTTTTTTTTTTTTTCAGAGACCACTTTTAAGCATCGCATGCAGAATACTGGTATGTCTTCCTTCTGCAGGAAATTCCCTCCAGTTCACGGACTTAACCGCATTGATGCTTGCTCAGTTCTACATGTGTGCCCTGAGAGTGAACAGGAGGAGCTTCAGATGGGGGCTCCAAGTGGCCAGGCTGAAAATGCAGGGCCTATGCAGTCACTCACCAAGCCACAAAGTCAGTCACCCATTCCAACAACCAGCTGAGGGGTCCCAAAGGGACCAAACAGACTCAGGATAGCACAGGGCAGGGGTGGTGGGAGGCACAACTTCTACAGACAGAGACAAAGCCACCAGCTTCAAGAAGGCGATTCAGAGTTGGGGCTGGGCAGAGACCTGCCCGTAGAACTGCCCATCCCTAGGAATCGGACCAAGTTCTAGTTCTGGCTAAACTGGAGCTCTGAGACGATGCTTATACAGACACCAAAACTGAGGCACCTCTCCTTCACCTAACCCCAAGGCTAGCACCCTTGAGGTGCATGTCCTGCCACACACAGTGACATCCTGAGCCCAGGAGCCCAGGTCACCATGGAGCCTTTTCTCATCTGTATCAAGACAAAGGCCCCTTCCCACAAGCTGATCTTGGGACAGTCCTCCAGGCCTCTGTGACTTCCAGCCAGGAAAATATATTCTGATGACAACTAAAGCCACTTCTGAGGACCACCAGGAGACCTCTGTGGAGACAGACTGTAAAATCCAACTTCTTCTGAGGGACAGAGTGAGTCAGAACAAGGACTTACACCTGCTTCACAAGTCACACTTGTTACTTGCCTGTCCCAAAGTCATAAAATGCCACACTGCTCTCTTCAGACATCCTGGCCACATATAAAGAGCAAAGACAGAAATGTCATTGCACCTGGGCAACCAGAATGATCAGAGAGCACCCACACGTTTAGCTTTTATACCCCCTACCATGTTGCGGAGAATCAGAACCTACAGCCTTCCCTTTTACAATTTTTAACAATCCTCCTTTGAGCAGGATCAACAGCGTTTCAAGTTAACACCATAAGTGTTCTAACCTTGAAGCAAAAAATACAACTGGCATGCAAGACTTATGAAAAGTTCCATTATCAGCTGGCAGTTGCCACACCATGGTATGCTCTGGCCCAAGATTCTGTTCCCGCCAGAAGCCTTAAGATGTTTCCAGGACAGGCTATTATCATCAACCTGTTAGATCTATCACAGGTAAATCCAAATCAATTTGTAATATCATATAAACTTACATGGGGCAGAAAAGGCTCCCCACATCTTTTCTTGACAGCTCAAGAACACTGCCCTCTCAGGCCTCTTCAGAAGCCATCTCTCCACCGTTGAGGGCAGTGTGGTGACATTAAGAATTAGAAACGCTGTCAGTTAAACTTTGGGTAAGTCCCCAACTTTAGGGCAGTCACCTCAAAACAAAAGCAGCTTGTCCTCTCCTGGCCACAGGAGGCACCCAGTAAACAGCACTGACTGTCATCATGCCATTGGCTTCTGCACCTGCAGGAAGGGGAGATGGACTGCTCACTCCACCTCCCTTACAGGGAAGCTGCAGGGAAGCAGGAGACCCTGTGGAAGTGCTGCAAAATCATATAAAATATGTATTTCTGTGCCGAGTTCTGTTAGAATTTTGCTATTTTAAGAAGTTCACAGGATGCACTTTGCATTAAAAGAAAAAACTTTTAAAACAATCATGTTAGAACATGCACCCTGGTGCACATTCTGGAAGGAGTTTTATGGGTGCATATACCAGTTCCTAGTCCCACTTTGTAGACAAGGACCCTGCAGCCCAAAGAAGCTAGGTAACATCTTAAATCTTCAAATTCCCAGGTAGGAAAATTATCATTCCTTGTGTGTCTCTCTGAAGAGGCC
>RCUC01069733.1:0-11520 GCA_003697995.1 Taxidea taxus jeffersonii | reverse complement strand
GTATGTCAGGTGTTTCACCGCCATAAAAGAACTGTGGAACAAGGGGCTGGGGTTGGGGGGGATGGGGAGACCACCAGGTAGCGTGAACTAAAGATTAGCTAAGCTAATCATTGGAGTCATGATTAACCAGCAGGTAGTTATGCCAACTTCCGTGCAGGGCTGAGGGGCTTGGGGAGCAACGGGGCCGGCAGGTGGAGCCCCATGGTCCAACGGCCAGCCTGGTGTCCTTGGGCAGGGGTCACCGGGCAAAGGAGACACTCGCCCTGGGGTTGCTGGGGACCAGCCCTGTGCTGCCCCAAGCCAGCTCAGCCGAGTCCCTGACGGCAAAGCCAGGCCATCGTGGGGGGAGGAGTGGCACCCAGCGGCTTGGGCAAGGATGGCCAAGACTCACCCTGTCCCCTCCTGTCCTTCCAGGTCACGTCTGCATCTCTGGAGGCATCGACAGCCGTCCACGTCCCCACCAGGGAGCCTGAGCCCCGGCCGGGTGCCCCAGCAGAGAGCGCGCCTAGAGGCCCCCGCACGGCCCAGGAGCCGGGACCCACCCGGTGTCAGCAGAGCAGCGTGGCCGGGACCGGAACGGACCTGCCCGGCACAGGTTAGACGCGCGCCCTGCCGCCTCTGGGTGCTGGTGTGGCTCGTGCCATCCCCAGCAGGGTGGGGGGCTCCCAGAAATGAGTTCGGGCGCGGACCTCCACCCCAGGGTCAGCACATTCTCGGGGAGAGCCTGGAGGTCGCGTCTCCCTTCCTTGACTTTGGCTCTTACGCTCACTAGGGATTAAGTCTGTTCGTGGCTCCGTCGGAACCCCTGCTTTCCGCGCCCGTCGTCCCTGATTCGCAGACGGCCTCCGCGTGTTGTGTCTGTGAGCTGTAATTCCACTGTATGCACGCGCTCGTTTTAAAGCAGGTGTGAGGGATCTCCGGAACCCACTGAGATGGGCCCTGCACCTGCTCCCGCATCCCCCCGACCCCGGAACCCGCCCACTCGTGCGCCGCTCTCTCCGGCACACCTGTGTTTGCCCAAACCGTGACTGTCGACTTTTCCTGGGGGTCTGAGCCGGCGGCCCTCCCCGACACCCCAGGTCTGTCTGGGTGGTCGCCGCCCTGTGCTGTCCTGACACCCCGCGCGATACTGTGTGCAGCCCCTCTCGACCGGTGTCGCGGGTCACCGTTCCTAGGCTTCTGCGTCGTGAATGCGCCCAGGCCTGGCCGGCAGCGCTCTCGGGGGCTAGTCTCCGCTCAGCCAGAGGGAACCTGGGCATGTGGCTAGAGGAAGACGCTGCCTGCTGAAGCCCACTGTGTGCCTTTTGCTGCCACCACACCAGCCTCAGAGACCCTGTCCACCTGTCTTGGCACTTTCCCCGATGACAGAGGGGCTGTCCTTGTCTGGGCGACATCCTGGGGCTTTCACGGTGGGGCCTGTAGGACCTGGGCTGGGGGCCGTGAGTGGGTCCCCGGCAAGCCATTTGGCTGAACGTCGGTGTGCGTGGGCACCTGTGTTCTTATCTGGGGAGGGTCCTAGAGCAGCCCCTTAGGCCATACTTCTGTCCTCAAGCCCCCTCCGAGGGGGTCCCTGTAGGTGTTCTGCCTGTCGCTGCCCGGAGGGGATGGAGTCCTGAGACCCGCGCCAGCCCCGGTTGTGAGCCCCACGGAAAGTGCTGCTCTTGAGCCTGTGTGGCCCGGGAGGAGCCATGCTGGCCAACGGGGTTCGGGGGGGGGGATATGGGGGGGTGAAGGAAGCTGGCCTGAGCTGCCCTCTGGGGACATCTGTGAAGTGTTCTTGGCAAGGGACTCATCCAGCTCTCTGGGGGGCCCCCAGGCCATGCAGCCCTCCCAGGGGTTCCCAGGCCCTGGCAGGTGGGCATGCAGGTGGTGGGCAGGGATGCTGTTCAGGGAGCCATCCCCCATCCCCCAGCACACTCGGAGCCCCGGACATGTGCCTTCTTCCATGCCATGCCTCTTCCTCCTCATCTGAGAACGGGCGCAAAGGCTAATGAGAGGGCCTGGCTACAGGGCAGGCGTAGGAATCCGTATAACTGGGACGGAAGAGGATCCAGTGCAGGGCCAGCCCCGACCGCTTGCAGATGGGGGCTGGGGAGTCAGTGCCGTTGACTTGTGATTCCCAGGCACCTGGCGGAGCATCCTCGAGGCTGCTGTCCTGCTCCCCCATCCCAACCATGCCTCCGTGCTGGGTAGTAGCCTGCAAATCTGACCCTGGGGGACCGTCACCTCCCCACCCCCGACTGGCACACACGAGGCCCAGCCCCCTAGCCCTGGGGCTGCCTGGGGCCGGGCAGGGGCCCAAGGCCCACGTCTGCCAGCTGCTCCCGTCAGGCTGCAGCCCTGCCTGCGGGGGGGCGGGCGGCTTCCCAGCCAGAGACCTGCCTGCAGAGCCATCCTAGAGTCAGGCTCCTCCCCGGGAGGCCACTGATGCTGACAGTGACTAATGGTTTATTACACACCTGCCACCTCTCATCGGGCGGGCAGCATGGGAGCCGAGCACATGCGGACACACGGCTATGAGAGCCGGGCCACACGGGCACACAGAGCCAGCAAGGGCACCACGCACAGAGGTGCTCACGCAGGCATGCACATACAGATCCGTGCACACACACAGGCCCCGGGACTCTCTTAAACGCACATTTACACACACTCACAGGCACACGTATCCACGTGCACACAGTGCCCCCCCCAACACACATCCATCCTGCCACTTCTCTCCAGAGCTCTGAACCCCCATTTCTCCACTGCCTCTCCCCACCCCCTGCAGTGGTGGCTCCCTCCCCAGAGCTCGCTGGGGCAGAGGCCTCTCAGAAGGCCCAGGGGGCTGTGAGCATCTGTTGCCTTGCAGGGTAGCTACCCAGCACGGTCCATTTCTGTCCCTCAATGCCCTGCAAACATCCTGCATGTAGAGACAGCAGAATTTGCTAGGGGGCAGAAGCTGTCCCAGCGGGAGCCCTCGTGCCAGGCCAGGTGGCTGGACGGGGTGCTCTCGGGGACACGGGGGCCACCCTGCTGTGTTCTCCCCCAGAGAACATTGTTGCATGGTTCAGAGTGCCCACCTAGGCTGTGGTCACGTGCTGATTGTAGGGAGCTGGCTCTGGGGCTGTAGGGACAGCTGGGGCTCAGGCAAGCATAGACCTTAGACTGACCGGAAGTCTCTGGTTGGGGGAGAGAAGGGCACAACCCAAACCTGGCCATTGGACGGCCTCCTCTTGTAGGGTGACGAGCCCCCAGGCTCAGCTCTGTCTGATATTCTTAAGCCTTTAATCAAAGCAAGATCCCTTTCTCATGGACATACTCACACGTGGTATAAAATCCAGTGGGAGGACACTCCCAACTCATCACAAATGGATGGGAATACGCATTCCAGAACAATTATCTTTGTGCAGCCACGGCCTCCTTGGGAGAGAAGCAGCACCATCTGGTGATAAGCAAGGGTGTGGCTTGATGTCCAAGACCCAGGTCCAAGTTTCTAAATCAGCACAGCACTTCCCAGACATGGAGACTTGGCAAGGTTCAGAATCTTCCCAAAGCTTAGCTGCTCCAGTGGCGAGTAGGGATGGTAAAAAAGAAGTCTTCCCGTAGCATGATGTCTGTGGGATGAACATCAAGGAGGTACTCACGGTTGCTGTGCAAGGTTGTGCATGTTGCACACTGCACAACTCCAGGGTGTGCCATTTGCCTTGTGGTCGCTGTGAATGTGCTTCTTGTGTGATCATCAGGGTTGCCATACTGCACAGCAAAGGGGTAGCCCCAAGTCCCATGGGCCCTAGATGTCCTTCCTGAGCTGTGGAAGTAGCAAATAATGTCTCCACTAAGAGAGATAGTGGAGGGGTACCCAGGTGGCTCAGTCGGTGAAGCGTCTACCTTCAGCTCAGGTCATGATTCTGGGCTCCTGGGATCCAGTCCTGTGTTGGGCTTCCTGCTCAGTGGGGAAACTATTTCTCTCTCTGCCCCTCCCCCTGCACTCGCTCACTTGCACCCTCTCTTCCTTTCAAATAAATAAATCAAATATTTTAATAAAAGAGAGATACAGTGGTAGTCACGGGCCCTCTAATGGGGTTGCAGTGAGGTCACAGGAGACCAGGCCAAAATCGACTCTGCAGTCACAGTGGTGCTCCTGGGGCCCCTCCCTTTCTCAGCTGCCATGTTGGGGTGCTCGGGTTGGCCACCCCTGTTGGGTGCTCCCCAGAGCTGCTGCTCTCCTCCCACCCAGAAAGCCACCACTCTACTTGCCCCAGGCTTTGGGGTGACCACAGCTCATGGGGCAGCAGAGAGGAGGAACCGGGCTAGTGGCAGGGTGGGGGGAGGAGGCTGCCCATCTGCACCCCGCTGGCCTGGCCCAGCCCAGAAGCTGCCCCCCTTCACTGCTCTTGTCCACCCCCATGGCAGGGGCTTATCTCGGAAGAGGCCTGTCCTTTCTAGTTCCTGCTGCTGCAAGTAACAGATGACCACCGACTCGGCAGCTTCAAACCACCCACAGTTACTGTCCTACGGTTCTGGGGTCCGGGAGTCCAGCGTGGTCTCAGTGGGCTGAATGCCGTGGGGCAGGCAGGGCCGCTCCGTGTCCTGGCCTTCCCCGGCTTCCAGACGCTGCTTGTATTCCCCAGCCGGTGGCCCCGTCCACAGAGCGACGCCGCAGCTCTGCCTTGCTTCTCCAGAGCCTTCTCTGCCTCTTCCATCCACTTGTATGAACTCTATGATTGCATGAGCGCCCCTGGATCATGCGCAACGCTCTCTGTGCCTGGTCGGTGGGCAGCGCCCTTCCTGCCCCTTTGCCATGGGAGGGGTGATGTGGGCAGTCACAGCTTCCAGGAAATAGGACACGGACATCTTTCAGGACCCAAAGTCACTTCTAAAATCATTTGGGCCCTGACAGGTGTTGTGACAGATAATCCTGAGGCCATCATGGTCCCAGGGTCCCCTTAGCCTGTGGCTCTGCCATCTCTTGGCTTCCACAGTGCTCTGATTCCATCACCAGCAGACACGGGTAGAGAACACAGGAGAGCTCCTGGATACACACCCACCTCGGCCTTGAGGCCCATGTCCCTTCCATTTGGCTGGAGCCAGTTCCCGCCCCACCCAGATACAGGGGCCCCCGGGCAGTCCAGTGTAGGAGGGGCCGGCTACTGCCGGGGTGGGGGTTGGCTGGCCATCTCTGCCCCAGCCACACGTCCCGGCGGCCAGTTCATCCAGTGCTCCGTGAGCTCCGAGAACTGGGTCTGAGCCTGGGGCGCTCCACCTGGACACCCTCCCCTGGTCCCCGTGTACTATAGAGCAAGGGCGGGCAGCCTCGTGCCCTGGCCCGTGCGGGAATGTGAAGCCCAGCCCCTTGGCTTCCAGCAAAGGATGGAGCTTACCCTCTGGGGGGGCTCCCGCAGGGCTGAGGCTTTACCTGGAATCGGCTCTTGCCTCCTCTTCTCCCTGCTCCTGTCCTCTCCCCAGCCCCCCCGGCTGCTCGGCCTCAGACACATCTGCATCTCCTCATTTGCTGCCGAGAAACCACCTGGTACAGCACATTGCCAGGGCCGTTCTGCTCAGCTTTGTTGTGCCAAGAGCAGGAAAATGCATGCACCCCTCGGCTCCCCCCAGTCACAGGGTAGATTTGCAAGCAGGTGCCGGGGCTCCCCCCTGCCTCCCCGCTTCCCAGAGGAAAGGCACCCTTCAGAGGTCAAGCCGAGGACGCAAAAGAAGGAAGCCAGTGAGGAATTGGGCAGGCTCCCGGAAGCGGAGGCTCTCAGACCCCAGGCCAAGATCCTGGAGGAGGGGGTCCAGGGGAATGAGGCAATATTGACTTGCCCCGAAGGTGAATGTTCATGGGTGCTGATCCCGGGGCTCCGTTGTTGTTCTGGACTCCTGTTCCCTAAGTACCAGTTCTGCCTTGGCTCTTCCCAGCCTTCGGTGTGAGCACACAGCCTCCCTGCGGCCCAGTTCCCGCACAGTCTGTGAGGATCCAAGAGGGGCTCCCCATCCAGGGGTTAGGGCGGGGCTGGGCTCTCAGAACCACGGACGCCGGCCCCTGGCCTGGGCAGAGAGAGTGCACCGGTGGCCACCTGAAGGCCAGGCCTCATAAAGGCTTTTGTCTCTTTTGTTGGGGAAATGGGCTCCTGGCCTTGGGCCTCCACTTGTGTCCTTGGCTCTGACCCTAAGGAGTGCTTGGCAGGCCTCACTTGGAGCCGGTGCTGGTGCTCGGCGCTTTGACAGGGCAACTCAGAGACGCCTGCCCCAGCTGCCAGCTGCTCGGAGGGCGCGGGGGGCGGTCCAGCCTCAGCCTCTCCAGCCCTGCACACCCCCTCTCCCTGGCTCTGTGGGCAAGGCTCAGTCTGGCCGCCCGGGCGCCTCCCCACTCCCCGCCCGCCCTCCCTTCCTGTGTGTGGCTGCAGCCGTGCCAGGATCCAAAGCCCCTTTTCTCTGCAACAAGCTGCGGGTTCATCTTCTTGGGAGCTTGGGTCATGCTGGGGAGCGCGGGGCCTGCAAGTCGGGGCAGGAGGGTTAGAAAGCCAGGCGGCCTGGAGAGGCCCTTTGCTGGTGGGTCCTTGTCGCCCCAGGAGCCTCTCCGATATCTAGCGGGGACTCGCTCACCCCCGCGGGCCTGAACACCCTTCTCTCTGTTGTTCGGCTGGCCCAGGGTCCGCTGCTCTCAGCCGGCCCCTTGGCTGGCGTGACTCTCGGCGTCTGAGTGATACCGGCTTCATGAAACTAGGAGAAGAGAATTTAACACGTACAGTTTCATAAAACGGTAAAGGGAGCGTTGGCTGAAATGCAGTCCATGAGGGCACGAGCTCAGAGACGCTCCTTGCCCGCAGAGCTGCTGCCAAGAGAGTCTGAGTGCCTGAGTCCCCCATTTCTTTCCAGGGAAGTTTGTGATCGGGCTTTCGGGTGGAGATGAAGAGGTGACTGGGGCTCGGGCGGGGGCCCTGGGGAGCGGGAGCTGGAGCCAGGCACAGATGCCCCCATGAGGCTGCCTGTCCCTGTGTCTGCCTGTCCCCCTCCTGCCCCGGCCTCCGCTCACCCACCGCCCTGCCTTCCCCAGCTCAAGCCACTAAGCTGGTGCTCAGGGGCCTCAGCTACCCCTGTGTGGTGCCACACGGGTCCAGTTGGCTCCAAGAGCCGCATTTCCAAACGCTGCTGTGCCCCACACCAACTGGCACCTGGGACATGACTGAGAGCAGAAACCATATGGAAGCTGGTACCTCTCCCAGCAGACCTTGGCTCACGTCTTCACCACAACTGGCTGCTCACACGTCGACACCGTCATTTACGTGTGTGCATTTTTTCATAAGTATTTACTGAGTACCTACTATTGCGCACCAAAGACATGTTAGGCAAAATGCATGATACCAGGTGGTGTGAAGAGAAATAGGGTAGGGGGACACAAAGGGGTGAGAGCTGTGACTTTAGGCAGGGTGGTCACAGAAGGCCTTGTTGAGGAGGAAGTATTGGACAGAGAGCTCCAGGCTATGGGAAGAGCAGTGCAAAGGCCCTGGGGCAACCTGTGCTCAGCTCACTTGCCCTCCTTATGAAGGCTGGGACTATATCTCCCTGTCCTCTTTCTCTCTCTGAACCTGACACAGTGCACATAACAGGTAACCCATGAACAACTGTGGAGCAAATACAAGTTTTTCAGTCGTCTGGTGCTGGGGAACCAGCCAGGATGGTAAGGAGAGAAAGATTCTTCTACGCACAGGGGGGCATAGATCTCCTCAGGCTTCCTGGGCCTGGGGCTGACATTCAAGGCAGGTTCCTATTCCATTCCGGAACTTTTCTTCCCTCCAAGGGTGTTGCTCCAAACTATAAAATTCTAGGGACCCCTTGCTGCTTGCTTCTCCGGAGGTTTGACATACTGGAGTCCAGGACTCTTGAAGGTCACCTGTGAATGATTGGTTCTTTCTCTCACTTGAACTTGGATGACTCTGAGGAGGGGCTATGAGCTCCCTGAATCAAACACATAGAGGATAGCTTTTTTTTTTAAGATTTTGTTTATTTATTTGACAGAGAGAGACACAGCAAGAGAGGGGACACAAGAAGGGGGAGTGGGAGAGGGAGAAGCAGGCTTCCCGCCACAGGGAGCCTGATGCTGGGCTCGATCCCAGGACCCTGGGACCATGACCTAAGCTGAAGACTGATACTTAATGACTGAGCCCCCCAGGCGACCGGAGGAGAGCATTTACCGAGGGACTGTGGGAGTCTGGGCACAGTTTTCTTCCCGGTTGTATTCCTTTCCTGCAACTGCTGGAAGAAATCACCGTGAACTCAGCACAGCTGTATGACCTCACAGCCCAGAAATCAGAGGTGGCAGCGGGGCTGGCTTCTCCCGGAGGCTCCACGGGAGAATCCAGTTCCTTGCTTTGCCAGCTTCAAAGGCTCCTGAGGCTCATGGCTCACGGCTCCTCGCCCCATCACTCCAGCCTCCCCCTTCTGGCTCACGTTGGCGACCACGCAGCCCTGCCTCCCTCTTACAAAGGCCCTTGTGATCACATCGGGCCCCTGTATCATCCAGGGTCATCTCTGTATCTCGAGGCTCTGAGCTTAATCACGTGTGCCGAGTCCCTTTTACCAGGTGACATGACATACTCACAGGCCCCAGGAATGAAAAGATGCCCATCTTTGGGGGACTGTTATCTGCCCCGCTGTGCTGGCCACCGTGGCCGCACTGAGCTCGCCATGTGCAGCCGGAGGGGCGTGGGGTCTGAGCTCTCAACTAAAGCATGGGCAGGCTGGTGAGGACCGCAGGGGCATACGGGACTTTCCTGAGTGCTGACGCGAAACTGGGCACCCTGCGGGCGCTTTGCCGGGACTAGCCCCTCAGGCTTCATGGCCGAGCTCCGAGGGGAGCCTGAGATAGCCCAGTTCACCCCTAGCAGGTACAGTCTGGGTCATCCTGGGCCAGTTTCCACCTCTGGAACATGAGGAAGATGACAGTACCTTTGTCTTGGGACTGTTGCTGTGGTGGTGACCCAAGTTCCCAAGTCCTCCGGGGTCCCCATACCACCCTGGTGGGGGACGGAGAGGGACGGAGAGTCCCAGAAGGGGCTGGATTCTTGCACGCCCTAGGACATTCTCAGTGCAGTTCAGTGTTTTCCCAGGAGGTGGTGCAACATAGCGCTAGAAATGGGGCTCGAGTCACAGCCCTGGACCGTCCCCAGCCCTGCTGCCCACCCCAGGTACAGGACGGGCCCTCACCCCAGAGCCTTAGACAAGTCTCTGCCTGTCCCGTAGCCTCCCAGCACCTCACCCAGGAAGCAGCCTGTGGGCCCACCTTCAGGCGGGCATCCCTCCATCTGCCCCCTGCAAGCCAAGGTCTCCACCCCCAGCAAATGCCCAACCGTCCTGTCCCCACCCAGGCCGAGACGGGTTCTCACAAGGGGCAGAATGGCTGAGAAAGTGTGCTATACCCAGGAGCGGTGCAGGGGAGGAGGGAACACCAGAACAGGGCCTGTCGACCTTTGTAGGGCAGAGAGAAGACCGTCCGGAGAGGAGACCCCGAGAGCTAAGACCCCAGTGACAGCAGGTTTCCTTCCCCTTATGAGACCTCCTCCGTCTCCCAGGGGAGCTTCTGTCCCAGGCGGCAGAGACCACAGCCCTGCAGCGGGATGGCTTCCTGCCCTCCCATCCCCCCAGCCTGCCCTGGAATTCCCCCAGAGCCTCAGGACCCCTGCCTCTGCTTCTGCACACCCCTGCCTCCCCATCAGGGATGGGCCCTCCCCTTCCCCATCACAGCCTTCCTGCGGGGCCCCACTGAGGCCTCACATCCCCAGTCTAGGACAACGGGCCTGCACCCTTTCCCTGTGCCAGAGCCGAGCCGCCCTTGGCCCATGCCTCCTTGACGTCCGCCTTGGTGCTCCTGACCTCTGGGAAGGCGGCCAGGTGGACAGTTCCTTCCGCCTGGAGCATGTACAAGCCCACAGTGGGGACTTGGTGCAGAGCGGGTGCTCAGAAGGGACTGCTCAGTGACTCTGTGAATGGAGAAGGGGGGCTTGGGTGGGTGTGGTGCCCCTGCGGGACCCAGGGTCCTCTCTGCTCCCCAGGACAGCAGTAAATACCTCGGCCCACTGGGTCTGCCGGGGGAAATAGGGAGCTGAGTTTGCAGGGAAAGCAGGAAGTGGCCACCGCAGCGCCTGCCGCCCGCCGCCCTCCAGTGCTCCCCGGGCAGCCCGCGGGGGTGTGCGCCAGGGCGGGCTGGAAGCCGGGAGGGCAGGAGGAGGGCCTGCCGCCCGCGTGGTTGTGCCTCGGCTTGCTGGCCGGCCCCGTCTCTCTCCACTGTCTTCTCCGTCTGCTCCTGGAACCCAACTGCAGAGTTGAGAGAGCCCAGCTCTGCTCCTCCCGGCCCTGCTGCTCTGCCCCCCTCAACCCTCCCCTAGGCCCAAGGAGCTGCTCCGAGCCCGCCAGGCCAGGCTGGGGTGGGCAGGCCAGACCTGGGACTGTCCCTTCTCATGGACCAGAAGAGCCCTAAGTGGAAAGTGCTCCTGCCGGGTGAGTCCCCAGGATGGCCCCCTGTGGGGCCATGGTGGGGGGGGGGGTGGACATGGGTCCTGGGACGCTGGCCAGACTTCCAAAGACAGACGTGGGGGGCGGTAGAGTGCTGGCCTGTGGCTTGGGGAGGGGTGCGAGTCCTGGCTGCAGGGGCACCTCGGAGCATGTGTGGAGCTTGAGTGTGGCCCGGGGGGAGAGATGTGATGTCCCCGGCGGCCAGCAGAGTGGCCCCAGTCGGAGCCCAGGAGGGAGCACCCCTGCTGGGGTGGGGGGCTGCCCAGCTACCCAGGACAGGGCAGAGTCTAGAACCTAAATGACCTGCTTCTGTAAGAAGTGAGAAGGAAAGGGCAGGAAGGGTCGGATGCGAGCCAGGCAGGTCCGGGAGCTCGGGAGCAGGTCGAGAAGGCTGAGGACACATGACTGGGGCTCGGTCTGCAAGGAGAACCTGGGAGCGGCAGGTGTGCCTGGCTCAGGGGACGCCAAAGCCCCAGGGCTCCCGCTCCCACCCCAGATGGGGTACAAGGGCTTCCCGCCTCGCCTTACCTCCCCACGGCCAGCTTTGGGGGCAGCAGAAACCATATGCAGGGTGCCCAGCTGAGGATTGGGAGGCACGGACTCTGGTCCTGACCCTGCACTCGGCAGCTGGGATTTAATCTCATGAAGAAGGAACACACAGACAAGGGGAGCGCACTCCTGTCTGTGGACAGGCCGGCCGGCTGTGAGGTAGTGAGCTCCCTGAGCTCGAGAGTATTCAAGCAGAGTCCACCAAACTGGTTGGACCATCACCGAAGGGCCAAGACCAGACAGAACAGTCTTCTTTCCGTGTCTCAGATTCTAGGACCCTTCTCCTCTGTGCACCTCCTTGGTGCAGCAAGAGGACCATAGTGGCTGGCGCTTAGCAAACACCTACTGTATACCAAGGCTGTCGGCCACACTTGTGGGTGTTAGCTCTCGGATGCTCACAACACTGTGAGCTAGGCACCGTTCTTCCCGCGTGTTCCGGATGAGAAGACGGGGTGCGGGGCGCAGTCAGGTGATTGGCTGGTG
>RCUC01069731.1:0-22230 GCA_003697995.1 Taxidea taxus jeffersonii | reverse complement strand
GACTGATATAGCTATCAGATAGAAAATCTAAAAGGTGGGTGATGGCTCCACACTATGGATCTGGTATATTCACTGCTATTTTGAGGAAAGAAGGAACCCCATTTAGATCTGGGCTATTAAGGTGCCTTCCTTCTCTACAGAATACAGATAGATCTGATCACGGAACGTGACCGCCACAATGACTCTGCTTCTGACCCAGCAACTCAGTTGCAGAAAGTGCCAAGTGCCAAGTAAAAATGAACTGGGGAGTCTGGTCCTCTTCAGCTCGTCAGGGTATACAGGACTGGAAATTGCTTTGGCAGACATAGGATATCACAGTGTCTCAGACCTCTGAACCCTTTTTAGAACAATGCAGGCAAAGTGACCGGTGCTGGCCAATGGATGGCTAAGGGCCAGAGTGCACCCAAATAACCAATACTGATAAAAATGATTAAATAAAAGACAGCTATTACGAGGTCTCATTAACAGTTCTCCTGAAGTGTCAAAAGGGGTAAAGTCAGTTATACAGCTAAGATTAGAAAAACAGTGGGAAATGCAATGACAGGCAAACTGAATTTCTCTTTCCTACTCATGGAAACTCCTAGAGGCAAACTGAACTGTCAGTCTCAGTACTTGACATGTGTGCATGAAAGAAACTTCTCAATATCAATGAGTGCTGTTATAACTCAAGAAAATTCAGGCCTGCAAATGACTTCAGAACTCCTCAGGGACAGGAGGTCCCATATCTCCTTCAAAGGCAAACCTTTTATTCAAATGACATCTCATGTTAAAGTCTAGTGGATTAAAATAATAACATGAGTTGCTCAGGCCTCAGGTGGGAGTCCTGACCTCACCATGGTCCTCTGAGTAATCACAGCTGAGCTGAGTGAGCTCCATGGAACACAGTTTGAAAAACTGAACTGACTGGTAGAGGGCCACCTTGCTGGATGGTGGCTGAGCTAAAACAAGAAGTTAGGTAGTAGGCTTTGATGCCCATGCAATTCATCAATAATTTTTAAACTTTAATGAGCACAGGCATCACCTAGAAATCTTATTAAAATGCAGATATGATTCAATGGGTCCCAGAACGTCCTGAGATTCTGCATCTTCAAGACACTGCCAAGTGATGTCAGTGCTGCTGGTCCAGGAGTTCCCTTGGAGAAGGAAGGCTTTCTACTACACCATGTTGCAAGGAACAGAGCTATCACCCTAGAGTGAAATTTCACCTAAAACAAACAATTTCTGGAAAAGTCATTCTCTCAGAACTTCCGTCTTCACCATCCTGATATTCTACTTTAAGACAGAAGGAGGAAAATAAGCAGAGAGGAGAGGTCCTAAGTGGCCTACTAGCTGATCCTCAGAGAATTAATATGAAAATGTAATGACTCACACTGGGCCTGATTATTTTTGAAATTATAAAAACAAGTTTGAAAATCCTGAAAAAAATATATATGTATAATGTATTATATATACATTACATATATATTATACACACACACACACACACACACACACGAAAGAGAGAGATCTACAATGGAATGAGTGTAGAAATGAAAGGTTACCCCCAGAAGCATTGCCAAGTAGGATAAAGCTAACTTTGGAGGTGCTGCAGGTTCCCTTTGTGGCTTCCCACTTCTGAGCATTCACCCTTCTGGAGCTTCCCCCTCGCAGCTTGGCGCTCATCTCACCAAGCTGGGTAGTACCAAGCTTTCTTATCAAATGTCAACTGTTCCTCATGCTTGCAGTCAGGCTTCGCATACCTGAGGCAGCTAATCAAATAATTTGCAGGTTAAAATTGCTTAAAGTGTTTTCATTTCAAGACAGTATTTGGATTCACATAATGACCTTAGAAATTTTAATGCAAATTAGTAGTAAAAATTTGAGTCAAGTGTTTCAAAAGGCTTTCTTGGAGTCTCTATTATTATACCATGAAGACAGATGCTGATTCCTTAGCGGTAGTCTCTTTACTTACCCATACAAGGGGGAGACCCTTTAAAGACAGGTTATACTCAGCATGGAGGTTCCTCAAAAAGTTGAAAATAGAGCTACCTTATGACCCAGCAATTGCACTACTGGGTATTTACCCTAAAGATACAAACATAGTGATCCAAAGGGGAACGTGTACCCGAATGTTTATAGTGCAATGTCTACAATAGCCAAGTTATGGAAAGAACCTAGATGTCCATCAACAGATGAATGGATAAAGAAGATGTGGTGTATATATACAATGGAATACTATGCAGCCATCAAAAGAAATGAAATCTTACCATTTGCAACAACATGGATGGAACTAGAGGGTATTATGCTTAGCGAAATAAGTCAATCTGAGAAAGAGAACTATCATATGATCTCCCTGATATGAGGAAGTGGAGATGAAACGGGGGTGGGGGTTAAGGGGATAGGAAAAGAATAAATGAAACAAGATGGGATAGGGAGGGAGGCAAACCAAAAGAGACTCTTAATATCATAAAACAAACTGAGGGGGTTGGGGAGGAGGGGTGTTGGGAGAAGGTGGTGGGGTTACATTATATGTTTATAAAAAAAGAAAAAAAAAAAAGGCAGGTTATACTCCCCAGACCCTAAGAACTTGGTTATCACTTGTGGTATCAAATCCAATGGGAACTAAAGTGAATTGCCTGCTGTGTAATAAACATCTCATTAAATCAATGACAAGGATACAGAATGCCTTAAATTAGTTCAGAGAAGAGCCACCTTTTGAGAAGCTGATGGATAACAGATTGTATTGATTTTTATTCACCAAATTTGCTGTGAATACTTCACAAGAGGAAGTCTTTTTGTATGCTCTGATAGTAACTGTATACAAATCAATCACGTGACTTTCAAAAATTCCTAAAGCAGATTTTATCCAAAGATTTTGTTTCTTTTAGTGCTAACATCGGTAGTTCATGAAAACAAACAAAAAAATGTTTACAAGTCCTATAATTTATCACAAAACCATTCTAGTTCATTTATATGTTTAAATGAGATGCTCTCTTCTGGGTTTTATGTGGTAAACCAACTTAAACTATTTAGAAGCCAACACTGGCACTGCTTTCTCATAATTTGGTAAAGTGCAAGTAAAATATTCGAATAATGAAAGAAAGGCATTTTCTCAATACATTAAGTAAAAGCAAATCACTATTATCCTGTTTCCATGGGAACCTAAGTATAGAGCCTGTCTGATACAAGGTATTTCCCCTGGTACACGTATTTCCCCCTTCTTTTTTCCAATTTGTTTATGATTGCTGTCCAAAGGCTAAAGAGTGAGTGCTGAGAACCCACTGATCATCTTTGCCCATCTTTTGCAGGTTTAGAGAGCTGCAGAAGCCGCTAAAATGGGAAACAGCGGCACCTCATCATAGCAGGACTGGAGCAAGGGCTGGCTGGTAAAATGGACATCCAAGAAAAAAAAAAATTGCCTTAATGAATCTGATTGCCTTGAAATCTGAAGATTAAATTTGAACCTCTGAACTCCATCTCTTATTTTTTATTTCTTAAATTGTGCACATAGCATGCCTCTGCTTGGCATATCCAGCAGCATGCGTGGTACACATACGGCACTGTCCTACTTCACCCCTACCATCTTTAACCAGAATAGAATTATTTCATATACACATATATATATTTATTTGTCTGTATATTTATATATTTTTATTTATGTATGTATTTACGTATTTTATTTATTTATTTAACAGAAAAAGAGAGGAGGTATGGGGGAAAGGGAAAGGGAGAGAGAGAATCTTAAGCAGGCAATATGCTCAGTGCAGAGTCTGACTGGGGGCTCCATTCCATGACCCTAAGATCATGACCCGAGCCACAATCAAGAGTCCCATACTTAACTGACTGAGCCACCCAGGTGCCCTCAGAGTAGAATTACATAGGCAATGTTTTTTGGGGAGAAGGGGAGGTTAGTTGTTTTCAAAGTATTGTTACTGGACCAGCAATATCAGTACCAGCTGGGGACACGTTAACTATGCAAATTATTGGTTTTTGCCTCAAATCTACAGATGGGGGGGGGCAGTAGCTCGTTTTAAAAAGCACTTTGGGTGGCTTTAATGCATGCCACAGGATCACCAGTTACACAACTGTGAACAGGGACTTGTGGGGACATACACACTTCAACTTGGAGCTAAGTGCGGAAAGAATGCAGGAAAGAATGGCTAGAATTCATGTCCCATCCATAGTACCTGCACTGAGATGTCCCTAAAGAAACTAAGTATCCTGGTGCTAGTTAATATTTAATGCTAAAAAGAAGATAATATGAGGGGTGGGGTTATGGCTTAAGGTTCAATAATTAAACCAAAATTTTTTTAAAAAGAAGGAGGAGGAGGAGGAGAAGGAGGAGCAAACTATTTCTTACATTATTTTGGACTTCCTTTTTCAATGAAATTGGGTTAGAGACCATCTCTGGCTCTATATCCAAATGGTAACTAAACAACCATTTATATATACAATATTTGAATTTAGACTTTCTAGGGTGCATGCTGTACTATTTTCTATCCATATGTGGAAACAGACTCCTTTATTTGCATCTGAATCAGCATTTTATTCAGGAAAAATGTATCAGAATGCATTGCACCCAAACTCTTTTTGTAAATTATGTATCTTCAATAAGCTGCCTACCTTTCTAAAATACCCTGGTTCTCTTGCCTGCTCTTGTTGGAACACTTCACAGAAGCTAGATGCCCATTTCAGAGGTGCTGGAAAGGGATTCTCTGGCAAACTGGAAGCCTGGGCCTCTGGACCTCCAAGGGCTCCTTCCAACACTAAAATCCTCTCATCTTAAGACAAAGTAGGCTCTGGGAGGATACAGAGGTTATCATCCCCAGTGTTCACTCTCATCACCAAAGTCTGTGGATATAGAACGTTGGAAACTAAAGCTGACCCTAGGCTAAAATTAGAAATTGTCTTAGGGCTAAATCCTCCTTTCATGCATGTCTCTGATCTCTTTGCCTCTTTCTCTTCAAGGAGCATGAAGAAAAAGATGTGATTATTTGAAAGGCTTGCATCTAGAGTCTGGTTAATCAGATGTCTGCTGAATTATACTGTAGCGTGCTGTATAATACTGCTTATGCCCAATTTACTTTTCCTTACTGCCAGCAATAAGTGAATGCTCTTGAGTACTGTTGGGGAATAAGGCTGTGATACCAAGCAATTTCTTTTCATGTTACAGAGAATCAGGGCCCATATTCTGATGAGAAATTGGACCTGCTTTTCTCCTGCCTTCACTATGGAATATTTGTACCTTCTATAGGAACAAAGGGGAGGCAGTCCCAAGATGCACCGCCACTCTAGCATGAAGATTATTCTGTGTTAAGAAACAATCAAAACTCGGAAAAGTAAGGAATAGCACTGATGTGGGACACAGAGGCAAAAGAATAATCATTAAATTTCCTTACCTACTGACAAGCTCTTGAAACAGGCAGAGTGACCTCCACCTTAAGGCTTTGCTAATGGCAAAGGACAATCCTAGCCTGACCAACCCCCTACCCCCAACCAGGATCCTGTAAGTCTACTTTAACAATTCCTTTAGGAAACTTTATCTCTAAACCTCCAAGATAGTGTGACAATCATTCCCAAGCATATGGCCCACTGATATACATCTAAAGAGTCTCACAAGAAGGTTTTTATTACTGGTAATGAATAACCTTTTCCCCAGACAATAGCTAGCCCCTCAAGGTCCTGGAGACCTTGCTTCCAGACTTCCATAGAGACTTAAGCCAGCCCTAATCCCCTCCCCAACTTACTAGTATATAATGGACCACTCCTCACATCCCTGGGGCAGCAGTTCTTTCGAGTCCTGTCCCAGTGCTTTAATAAACCACCATTTTGCACCAGAGATGTCTCAAGAATTCTTTCTTGGTCATCGGCTCCGGACCTCACCCCACTGAACCTCACCTATGTTCTAGAACTTCATCAGCACTTTACCTCCACCACAACTGCCTGAAAAGAACACAGATAGAGAAATTGGCCCCAGAAGGTAGAACCATAGAGAACTACATTATCCTATGAACTAGGTATGGCACACAGGGAGGGACTCAGAAAGGCCTGTTTGATCAAAATCCTCTAGGTCTCCTTTTACCCAGTGGGCCAGCAAACATTTGTTTACCAAGCATTTACATTCCTTACATTTAAAGTCCCAGATTCCTATCCTTTTCTTTTAGTTCAGAATCACATATATACCTCATTTTGCCTGTCTCCGGAATTTCCACGTCTGTGTGTATTCCCCATAGGCATAAAATTAAATTTGATTTTTGTCTAGTTAGTCTCAGGTCAATTTGATTCTTAGTCTGGCTAGAAAGACCTTGAAAGGGACAGGAAGTTCTTGCTCCTTGATAATGGAGATACGAAATACAAATGTACTGTAGCATTTTTTTCTAAGACAGTCTCTGCTATGTTTTTTGTTTTTGTTTTTGTTTTTTCCATGTGCAATACCTACATTTTTGACCTAAGGGACAAGTACTGTGCAAAGGCCATGCCAGGGATCCTGAAGCTTTGCCCCTTGAAATGCAAATATTCCAAATTTCTTAGGGAAGGGTGCATCCTTCTATTTAAGGCTTTGTTCTCCCTAGAGCAACTGAGATCTAAAAGCTCCCTAGAGGGACTGAGATCTGAGAGGCTCCAATACCTGCCATAATCATATCTATTCTCTGTTTCCTCATCCTAGGGAAGGAGTGAGAAGACCTCCAGCATTGGCTGTAGCTGATTGCTTTGAAATTCCCTAAGGGTGCTTGAGCCTCAGCTACACCCTTCTACCTACATTCCCATTAAAATGGGCAACATCAGTGGGAGCCTCAGGACCAGGCAGAAAACTAAAGTTTTCCATATTCAGGCAACTGCTTAAAAGCAATATGGGTTTCCAAGTTGAGGAAATGCCTGTACAGGTCTGCTGCTGGCTGGTACCTGGAAAGTTTGCCTGTGACCCAAGGAACTCACAATCCAGCTCTAAAAAATGCTCATGCTTTCCTGGTGGCAAAGTAATAGTCTCAGAGTCACATGTTAAGGAGGAAAATCTGGCTAATTTATGATATGCAAAGGGAAAATAATATACTTGTTCATGTATACAGTGGTGTGTTGACAGGGGAAGGGAAAAGGATTTTTATCTGCACCTATGGCTCTCCAGGGACCGTGTGCAGGCATTTTACACACAGCAGCACAATGAATCCTTACAGCGATTCTCCCAGTTTTACAGAGGAGAAAACTGAGGCCACAGAGTTTGTGCATCTCGTCGAGTTTGTCTGATGAACACCTGGCTCTGCAAAGGAAGAATAAAAGCCTAAGTCGCAGGTTCGGTGTGACCTAGCCAGGGATACACACCGACACTTGTGCAATCACTAAGTCCTCCGGGGTGTGGAGATGATGGGGTCAAGAGGTGTCTTAGAAACAATGAGAACTCAAAATGAGAAACGAGAAGGAAACTGCGTGGGCCTGGCAGAGAAAGAACCTTCCTTGTCCCAGATTATTAAATTAACATCAAGGTACACTTACAATAAAATGATCTGGATTAGGGCGCCTGGGTAGCTCAGTGGGTTAAAGCCTCTGCCTTTGGCTCAGGTCATGATCTCAGGGTCCGGGGATCAAGCCCCGCATCGGGCTTTCTGCTCTGCGGCGAGCCTGCTTCCCTTCCACACTCTGCCTGCCTCTCTGCCTACTTGTGATCTTTGTCGAATAAATAAAATCTTAAAAAAAATAAAAAATAAATAATCTGGATTGCATTTTACAAAAGACTGGAACTTTACAAGAGGCAAGTACAGTCTCTCTATGCTGTTTATTTCTGTCCTGTTTCCCAAATAAAAATGACTCCCCATCACTGAAATGTTCAAAGACTGTAGTCTCTTCCAAGGACTTATGAGTATCATCTCCACAGGTGCCTGGAGGTCTTTAGAGATAATCTTTTAATTGACTTTTAAAAGTAGATGATGGAATATATTTTCTAGCAAGGGAAGAGACGTATGGAGAACTGATCATCTGGAAACAACACAGAGCAAGAAGCACCTGGAGGAAACGCCATGCCGAGCCTCCCCCTTCCCGGTTAGCCTGGGGTCACCTGGTGGATCACAGTCACAGCAGAAACTTGGAATTACTGTGAAGTTTGGGAACCAATGTGCGTTTTGAGCCGATGGAGGTGAATCCTCCCTGTCTCCACTTACCACCAATCCTATACAGGATTCGTACCAATCATGAAGTTTAATTAGCCTGGAGCGCTGCAGAGGCTGCCCTCAAGTTCTGAGTAATGTCCAATCCTAAGGTTTATCAGGGCTTCCCTGATACCAGCTGATGCATTTACATACGCTTTCATTCCTGCTGTGCTTCTAGAGCGCTGTGCGCAAAAGTAGGCAGTCATGTCTCTTTAAACTGTTTTTAAATTGCCTGTGTTAGTGCAAGAAGAAACAGACAAATGTCAAAAGCCCGATCTGACAGTTCTCTTTGTCTTCAGCACAAAAACGTTTTGGGGCCCAACGATGGAACGTTTGACTATGTTTCAGAAGGATGTCTTCATCAAGGTCCAAGTTTACAAGACTGCTTTCTTGGAGTCAGATATTATGCAGTCTTCCTGCACAGAACATTCAAGACTAAATATAGAAAGCAATTAACCATTTTTTTTGCAAATCACTATGCATTAATAAAAATACCGATATATATACACATATAAATATATCTATGTCATATAAATATATGTGTATTTATTACCTTTAGTATAAAATAAAATGGAATTACTAGTCCGTACTCTCACTACCTTTATATTGTCTGCAGAAGAGACCATTCACTAAGCCTTGTGATCTAGGCACACCTGTCATCCCTGAGCCATAGAAAGATTTAATACTCTTTGAGCCTAATGCCTTTATAAGCCATATACCCAAGCCCTTTGGTGCCTATAAACAAGAAGATGCTTTGACAAATTAAAATTAATAACTACAAAGAAATCTTTGCCCTATATTTACCTAATTTTAAGTGTGAGAGTAAAATGGCACCTCCATTACAGGCCATGACATAATATTCTCTGCCTCGAACCTTTCTGATTATCCCATAACCCTAAAGGTAGAGAAAATCCTCAAGGGAAAATCAATGAACGAATCAAACGGTAGGAAGCAGTGGTCACTGAGCACCTACTACCTGGCAGCAGGCCTAGTGCTTTACTTGCTTTCACCCATTTACTTTTCACAGCAAGCCTATAAAGTTAATCTTCCTTTTCAGATGAGGAGACCACAGTTGAGAAAAGGCCAGCAACAAGTCAAAGGCCACAGCAATTTGTGGCCAAGTCTGTATATATATTCAAAGAGCTAGACTGAAACACGTGCCCTCTGGATGATCCAGCATCTGCTTCAGAAGTGCACCAGGCCAGGGGAAGAACCCTGGTTCACTTCTGCATGCTCCCTCACAGCTCCTGAGGCCCCTGCCTCTCTCACATTGCCCTCTCCCTCCTTTTCCATGGCCAAAGACACTTCCTTCATTTCCTGCTTTTTGCCAAGTTCTTACCCACCCCTGTTCCCTTATCGAAAGTAACTGAGAGCACCTGGGTGGCTCAGTTGGTTAAGTGTCTGCCTTTGGCTCGCTCGGGTCATGATCCTGGGGTCCTGGGAGCAAGCCCCGCATCAGGCTCCCTGCTCGGCTGGAAGCCTGCTTCTCCCTCTCCCTCTGTTGCTTCCCCTTTGTGTGCTCCCTCTCTCTCTTTCTGTCAAATAAAAAAATAAATAAAACTTAAAAAAAAAGAATTAAAAGGAACAGCAATAAAGTGTTTCAGCTTTTAAAAATCATGTGTGTTCCCTCTGTAAAATAAACAAAAGAGCAAACAAGCCGGTATACAGTTGGGGGAATATTTATACTTCTCTCAATTTTACACGTGTGAAATACAGCCCTTATATACTCACACAAGCTTATAACTTCTGTGTGTTCCTAAATCAGCACACTGTAGCATTTGCAGTGGCTTTCTTCAAATTTCCCATACCCATACCATAGCTGCCCTCCTCAGCAGCAAATAATCTAGATTCATAGAGAAAGTAGAGTCCACAGACAGGAACTTCCTTATGGCCCCTTACTCCATTCAATCTCTCAGAAATGTAAATGGTTTGCCTGGGTGGCTCAGTTTAACCAACTGAGCATCTGCCTCCAGCTCAAGTCATGATCTTATGGTTCCTGGGATCCAGCCCAGTATAGGACTCCCTGCTCAGCACCCCCACCCTGACTCCCTCCTTACCAGACTCTTTCTCTCTCCTCTGAAATAAATAAAATCTTTAAAAGAAAAAAAAAAGTAAATGGGGAATCACTAAACTGGAAGAGCACTAGGGAGCTGTCAGTCCCCTTCTCCATCTCACCACCAAGGGGCCAGCATGGGAGCTCTATCGGCAGCGAGGACTTTTAAGAAAAGAAGGTAAGACGGGGCACCTGGGTGGCTCAGTGGGTTAAGCCTCTGCCTTTGGCTCATGATCTCAGGGTCCTGGGATCGAGCCCCAAATTGGGCTCTCTGCTCAGTGGGGAGCCTGCTTCCTCCTCTCTCTCTGCCTGCTTCTCTGCCTACTTCTGATCTCTATCAAGTAAATAAAAAAAAAAATTAAATTTAAAAAAAAAAAAAGAAAAGAAGGTAAGAATTTGGGCTCTAGGTCTGCTACTCTCCAACCATTTGACCTTGTACAAATGATTTAATTTCTTTGCATTTCAGCTTCCTCACTTGTGGAAAAGGAAAACCTTTCTTTTGCAGGGCTGTTGTGGTGGTAAAAATTTAAGAGAGTAATAAAGGCAATACTGGGGAAGTATTTGGTTCATAGTTAGAACTCAGGAATCTTCCTGATGATTATGATTTGTCTCAATCAGGAATCATTTGGTTGATATGTTTGTCAGCAATAAAAGCCCTTTGAACCTAGTTTATACCAAAGAAGAGTTTACTGGAGGACTACCTGGGCATCTGGCAAAAAATCAGAAAGGATTGTCTGGCATTTTAGAACACTGGAAGGGGGAAGTATTCCTGTAGGTTTTACCCCCACCAGGTCATCTAGCCACCCCCCCCCCCCCCACACACGATATCTGCTCTCTCAATACCTAAAGGAAACAGACTTTCCCAGCCACGTCCACTTTACCTCTAGTTCAAACACACTCAGTCAATTAAACACAGCCCCTCTTTCTAAAAGCCCCTACTTCTGAACTCCACGTTCTCAGGGGAGAAAACCCATTTGGCAAGCTTGAGCCAGGTGTCTACTCAGGTTCAGTGAACACTGACTGGGACTGGGGGCGGGGGGGCGTAATTGGCTCAAGTGGAGGCTCTGGGAGCAGCTTCTCTGAGAAAGGGATATAGGCAGGCCAGACAAATAAAAGGGCATCCTAATTCATTATTATTATTATCATCTCAGGACTGGAGGCAGAGAAAAGGCCAGAACAAAGCTACTGTGATTCTTGCATGGTGTGCTGTGCTATTCTTTCATTCTTTCTTCCTTTCTTCCTTCTTTCCCTTCTTCCTTCCTCCCTACTTTTCTTTCTTTCCTTTTTCTTTTTTTTTTTATTTTTACTTATTTATTTGAGAGAGAGAGGGAAAGAGAAAGCGGGCGCTAGTGTGCACAAGTAGGGAGAGAGGCAGAGGAGGAGGGAGAAGCAGGAACCGCCCCCCAAGCAGGGAGCCTGATGTGGGGCTCAATTCCAGGACCCTGTGATCATGACCTAAGCTGAAGGCAGATGCTTAACTGACTGAGCCACCCAGGTACCCCGACGCTTTCCATTAAGATCCAGTATCCTCCTTCGAACACACTAAGCCCTATGAAAAAGGGCTTGAAAAGGGGCTCTCTATGAAAAGAGAGTTCACACAAAGCCTTGTATTCAAATATTCATTGCAATGTTATTCATAAAGCTAAAAGCTGAAACAATTTTAATGCCTATCAGCTGGTGAATAGATGGACAAATTGTGATGTATTCATACTAAAAAATACTACTCAGCAATAAAAAGAAAGAAAATATTACATGTAACTACATGAATAAAATCTTAAAAACACCATGCTGAGTAAAAGAAATCAAACATGAAAGACAACACATTGTATGGTTTCACATACATGGAATTTCAGAAATGGCAAAACCATAGAGATGGAAAACAAATCAGTGGTTGCCTGGGAATGGGAATAGGGGTGGGGTGTGTTTTGATGGCAGATGGACATGAAGCAACATTTCAGGGTAATGGAACTCTGTCACATCTTCACTGTGGGGTGCTTACCCGACTGTACACATCACCAAAATCCATCAAAGTTAATTCAGACGTTAAAATGGATGAGTTTTATTGTACATAAATTATACCTCCATAAAGCTTTTTTCAAAGCTAAGAGAAAGGAACGAAGGAAGGAACGAAGGAAGGAAGGAAGGAAGGAGGAAAGAAGGGAGTGAGGGAGGGACGGAAGAAGGGAGAGAAGTCGGCTGCAAATTCTACAAGCTGTTTTTTCAGATGAGTCAGGATATATCAAATATTACCATCAAGAAATATATTATTGCTCCCAATAAAATCTTCTTATAAAGTGATTGCCATACGGCAGAAAGTATGCTAAGTAATTCCTTTATATGTATTACTGAAATTAATTTTCACGGCAACCCTGCAGACACAAAGGAGTAACTTACTTCTGCAGAAGAGGTGGTCTTATCCCCATTTTAGGTATTAAGAAATGGTTGTTTATATAAAGTAAGTTTCTTGCCAAGATTGCCTAGCTAGTCAGTGGCAGAGATGGGATACAAATTCAGGTCTGCCTGATTCCCAAGCCTCTGTTCCCAAAGGCCATCTATTAAGATTGAATCCAATATTAAAACCAGATATTTTCTAATCGTGATCATCACATTGGTTAAGAGAAAGGTAACTCAGCTAAAGCATAGTGAAAATGAGTTTTTTAAAGCCAATACCCATGTTTTTAGAAGAATTTACTTTCTGCTACCCACTAAGGGGAATCCAAAGTAGTTAAATAAAGCCACCTATCATTAAAAAATGTTGGAATAAAAGCAAATAATTGAAATATACTGGAGCCCAACTCAGAAGCCAGTGCAGAATGCTAGTTAACTCTATCACTATCACTTTGTGAGACCTACTCTGTAGATCACATACATGAAATTTAAAACATTTATAATGTATCTTTAGACTTGAAGGTACTTAGTCAATACTGCCAGAGTGAATCACAAAATCAAGACAATTATTGCATAACTGGAGGGGAGGAGCATTACCTTTGCATTATCTATCAACAACAAATGAGTATTTAATGAGTTCCTGTCATGAGCTGAGATTGTAAGCTATTTTGAAAAGAAAGGAGAACAGGTATCAAATTCATTTTAAGATATCCTGCTGTAAACTATCCAGAAAAAATTAACATGCACAGAACAGACACAATGAATTAATACACTGCATGGTTTCAAATAAAGATACCATGTAAGTTCATAATGGAGGAAAATCAGGGTGAGCTGGATGTCTCAGGAGACTGAGAAGGGTGACAGGAGGGCACGGCAGTGGAGAGAACAGGACAAGGCACTGGGGCAACCTTGTTGTGTATCCCAGTCGAGAGACTTCACAGTGTGTTACTAGGCAAGTTACGCCTCTGTGTCTCAGTTGCCTTGTTTGTAAAAGGGAGATGCAGAACTACCTTGGAAGGTCGATTCAGAAATTAAATAATACAATTCATGACGAATGCTTAGAACAGGGGCTGGCACATTGGTGGGTCTCAGTCAGAGTTAACTCTTTTATTATTATACGAGTAAGAATAAAAGTAAACTTAAAACTCAGTAAGATATATGAAGGAGAAAGAAGAAGGCAGGGTGGGCACTCTAGGGTAAAAAGCAGTAGCTCAGGAAATGGCATGAAGACCAGGTGGGACAGTGAGAAAAAAAGCTTAACTGGTGTGTGGGGAGGATACATTTCACGTAGAGAATGGGCAGGACATTGAGGCGAGACCAAGTGGAATGAAACTGAAGAGGAGCTTGAAATCTGGGAAAAGAAAAACAGATGACACACAAGAGCAAGAGAAAATTGGTTAGGTTCTTCATCAAGGAATAGCTAAAAAAACAAAGTCGTGTTTAAAGAAAATTTGTCTCATAGCAACACATGAGTTGGAAATAGGAAGTGGCAAAAGAAAGAATAAATAGCAGGGTATTGAAGAACCTGTATCTTTCAACAAAATTCTAAACTTTAAGCCTGAACTGAGAAAGTCAGAAATCCACACAGTAAACAGCACCCCACAGCAGTCCTAAATTAGAGGAAGATTCTACTTATTTTGACAGTGGGGAGGAAGTAGCACCTGATTCTGTAAGGAATGATGGAGAGAACAGGGGACCCACTTTACTACACTTGGTTAAACATATCTGTTCCAATAATCAAGGTAAACTCCTCATTGCCTTTCATTCTTTTCCCCCTTAAAGGCATTCTAAAATATATGAGGGACATCCTACAGTCCCCCAAAGCCATACACAAATAGAAACAGATGAATAATTATAAAAAACAAACAACAACAACAAAAAAAACTTCCTAGTGTTTTATATTTCATGGTGCAAAATCTGACATTATCCAGCATGAAAGAAAATAGAACAGGGAATGGCACTGATCAGCCCCACTGATCCCCACAATGTTTACAGTCACCAGCAGCATTCTGAGACCATCCCAGTCAAAACATTGTGTGATGGTTTCATTGCCTTAACCTACACCTACATCTCTTCATTCCTTAAAACTACTGAGCTAAAACAATACATTATTTGGGCCTCCAGATCCTTCTCTCCTTTTCAAGATATGCTCTTTTTCTTAATCTCAGGGCATCTGCTCCAGTATTAGTGTATGTTCTATACCATGAGTCTCAATCCCCTATTCTAAAACCCAAAAAGCACCCTTCCAACGTGTGATATATCAGTATTAAGGTATTTACATTTTTCAACTTTTTAAGGACACCAAATAAACTATTATAGTTTATCAAATCTCCCCAAGAGTAAACCCTATTATGTAGACAGATATTAATAATCAAATTAAGCCACTCTCTCATAGTCCTTTTTAGCATAAACCCTTCCCTATGTCAAAGAAAGCTACTGTCAAAGAAGTATTTTTTATCCCAAAGCAAATGTCACCAGAATTGCATATGTCTGTCCTTTTATAAAGCTGGATGGGTCTAGGAGCTCTTAGAACCTCTCTGTGCAAGGCAGCACGTTACTGGTATTTTTCCAGAGTCATGGCAAACAGTGCTTGCAGCCAACAGCACCTTAAAATTCATTTTTGAGGCTCTTACATATCTATTTTTAGAGCTGCCTTTGGTCTTTTTATACTTCACGCACACATACACACACACATATACACACTTTCACATTGACTTTTGTCTTCCCCAAGCTCCTCACTGTGGCAAAGGTCCTGGCCTGTCCTATCCCATTGTGTTCCAAAATCCTTATAGTGTTCCATTCCCTCTCTCTTAAGCAGAATTCACATTTCTATCAGATTTCAATTAGGAAAGAAGTGATACATTTAATATTTTCAAGGATTCACAGTAAAGTATGAGACACCAGATGATGGGTTTAACCCTCCCAGTTATACTTAAATTCTAATACAGGCTCCTATTAACCTGAATGACTTTCTACTTGGTAGAATGTGTGGGGAAGATATTTTAATTGCAGTATTTTCCTGGACTCCTCCACAAGTGCACCCACATGATGCAGGGGGGTAGGGGGGAGCAGTCATTTAGTATTCCAATTCTGAAAAAAAAAAACCCTCAAAATATAGGTTATTTGGCTAATTCACTAGTTTTGTTTAGAATGATGACAATGGGTTTATTGTCACCTATTCATGGCTACTTTGGAGTGTCTACCTTTGGTTTTTCCATTATCTATAACTGACTAGTTGTTTTATTTTATTTTTAACAGAAGACAGCATATGTCTACATACTGGTACCTCCCTTTATATAATAGATATATTTGTGAATTAAGTCTTATCTATATTAAAATTTCATAAACAGCAATCTAGCTTAAATGCTTGAAAAATGCTTTTTAGAGAACTCTCTTTAATACACACACACACGCACACACACACACACGCACACTCGAATGGATTCACCAAAAAGTTTCACAGAATGTTGGTCTTACTATTTTCTCCTATCAATCGTATCCTCACTTTAATGGTGTTTGACCAGATGGAAAGACACCTTCTTCATCAATTATTTTCCACTCTGCTTTAGAAGTGAATATGTACTTCTGAGTAATATTTTATCATATGACACCTGAGCTACAGCTTCATGGGCATGAGAGTTGCAAAATGAAATTGAACCGCTCTAGCACCAAAGCCATAAGCAAGATGACAGATATTGATTGTGCCCTAAGATGTAATGTAGGCACCTAATGGGGCGTAGTAATGTACAATGAATCATTAGAATATTATTTTAAATTTTCTGTTCACCTGGGGGATTGCTAACGGGGTATTTCACCTTCAAGTCACTCCCCCGCCTCCCCAGACCAGGACAGCACTTGATAAGGTCATTTAGAATATGGTGGATTTTTATCAGCTTTGGGAATATTAGTGATTATTTTCTAGGTCCCAGGGATCAGATGCCCATAATACTGAGGATTAGGAATTTTTGAGTATTTTTTAAAATGCATTCTTGGTTAGTCAAAACATAAAGGTGGAAGACTTCCTGCAAGAACTGGACCCTATTGGTACCAACAATGTGACAAACAAGCATTTATTGCACACTTGCCATTTCTGATGAGACTAGGGCTTCACACGCATTATTTCCCTCATGTTCACAATAACCCTCTGAAGGAAATGCTATTTACAACAACTGAGGCAGATGGAAGTTAAAGAACTACGCTAAGATTGTCACACAGTAAATGTTCACAGTGTGAAAATACGGATTTTTTTTTTGTATATATGTATATATGTAGACCACCCACTCTTAAGTACTATATAATCCTGCCAGAAAAAATACTATGGCACCTGAAGTCATTCATCAGGGAATAAATGACTGCTCATCTTGTAACTGTAGTTCTTACTCTAAAACAGGTTGCCTAAGCCAACCTCCTGGGCCATAGTTAAGAGGTGCATGAAAAATCTTCCAAGTACCCTCTCTGTGGCCTTCAGTTCTGAGGCATTCCTTATAGTCCTTTGCTGCCCTTAGCCACTAACAATCTTCCGAGAACCTCACACATCCAATGGGGTTCCTGCCTTGATATCCTACCCCACCAAATTACTTGTCATGGGCTCCTTTTTGTTGTATACTCCAAAGACAAAGTGTTTTGGACTTAGTGTTTTTGTTTCCAGTATATCAAATCAATTTTCCTTTCTGTCTTTCCCTCACCCTTTATTCTTTTTGTTTTTCCTGGAAGCTAGAGGCCAGTAAATACCCCACTTTGCTTTTGAGGCACTTGTTATTTGAATAAAGTCCTATGGCAGTAATACTTTTTGGCATTAGGCTCAGTAGGTCCAAATCTCATTTCTTTGTCTATGTAGCAGAGAAATGAGGTTAATCTGATCAAATGTGTTGGTATGGTATTTCCAAATTAGCATTTTATCAGGGCTTTCAAAGCCTTGGATCAAATAATTATATGATGAGTAGCAGTGAATACTGGAAGAGATACAAGTATTTTAATACTATGGAATTTGTGTTGCCCTCATATTTCATCATATGGTCAAATGCATATTACACTCACATAAAACATGAGTCTGATTCAGCAGTTTTCTCCTGGGATTTGCTCAATCAGGCAATTAAAAAGCTTAGGGACTTGACCAGGGTTCCCCTTGAATCCTTTGATTCGGTCAATGGAATCAACAAATATTAGGTTCCTGCCTACTGTGTGCCAAGCTTCCATGAGCTTCTAGAAATTTGGCACTGACTGAGGCATAGTCTCTGCTTTCAGATCTCTCCATACTGTATAGAAACAGAATGATTTATGTTATAATACAAATTTCAAAAGATCTTTGAAACATAGATGTGGATACTCTACCAGTCTCAAAAGTTCAGCAGAAAGAAGAGGGACAAGCAAACTCTTCTCAGAAGAGATAATAAGTTAGTTATAAATTCTGATTGTGAGTCAGCTATTCAGAGAATATGGGACTGTATAAACACCGACAGAAGTTCAAATTGACAATAGGAAAGTTCTATAAGAACAGCAGCTATACATCAGGCTTCTTTTAAGGACATTTAAGGAACTGATCTACAGGATAACAAACTTTCATTCTATAGAGGAAGAGATATCAGATCTTCCCTTGCTTCTACCCCAGAACTTACCTTGTTTAACCATGTTATAGCTTCCACCTAAATGTGTAAAATAATCAATATTGGGGATTACTTCTAGGTACAAAGAAAACTGTGTGTCCCATTGTCTTAACCTGGCACTCTTCCCCCACAATCCAGCAACCTCCCTTTCCCCCAAATAGTCTTTGCAACAGCTTACTGTGCTACCATTTTACTCGGGAGTGCAATACAAGGCAGCAAGAATGAGGAAAAGGTGTGTAAAGGGAGCAAATATAAAAATATTGTTACTGAGCTGGACACAATTTGTGTCAAGCTGTCTGCTCAGCCTTGCAGGTTATCTTCAGGGAGGCCACATGAAACTTTAAATCTAAAAAATCCCTCCAGAAAGAGTAAGGGAGAAAAAATTAGCCACATGTTCTAATATTGCTCTATGTCCCTTGCTTATGGGTATTAACTCCGTGCACTTGTGACTTACACATGCATGGGGGCTGACCAGGTGCCCTGGTACCTTAAGTCTCAGCCCTACAGCAAAGCCCCAGGGTGGAAGGCAAGAGGTGAAAGGTATGAAAATGAGGTGAACCACAGGTTAATGGTGCCCATTTCTGCAGCAGAAACTTACTTCAAGTCTGTGAGAACAACCCAAGTCCTTGAGAGGACTACCCCATCTAGAAAGCCAGGGTTGAGTGAGGTCCTGAAGTACTGAAACTAAATCCACTATACCCTCCATGACCAAATGGGCATTCCCTTAGAACCAAGGCTCCCCCCCCCTCACCTGCCCCCTTGTTCCTGTGCCCCTACTTTCTGGGTACCTGTGCTTTTAGACTCCTTGGTTTTGCCTTACTCTACATTTTGGTGGATAAAGAAAGCTCAGTATTTCCTTTGTTGTCACACAGACCTTGGCTGGGATTCTACCCTCTACTCACTGAACAAAATTACTTAAATCTGTTGAGAGTGATATTTTTTTCATTTGCAACAAAGAGATAATCTCATCCCCTAACAAGGGTGTTGGATTATTAAATGAAATGATATTTCTGAAGGACTTAATAAAATTCTTGACCCATAATGGGGCAAGAGAGATATTAGGTTTTTCCCCTGAATTATTCCCATCATCCTAGTTTATGTTCACTACTCACCCTCCTCTAAGACATATTTATGCCTGTGTTCATGCATGGTGAGAGAGACTCTACAGTACCTCTAAAAGGAATACTTAATAACAGTAAAACTTGGTAAAAAGATCTGTGCTGTCAATAACCCATTATCTCTCAGATCAACACCCACCTTGCCAAACCCTGTTTGGTGATATAGAGCCTGGGATTCAGCAACTATACCTATCCTTCGCCAGGAGTTTCCATGTCAAACTCTGCCAGGAAGAACTAAGAGACCAGAAGGCTAATGGAAAAATAAGGGTCTTGTTTCTTCAGTTATGTTTCCTATACCTGCATGTGTCTCTTTGACAATGGCCCTCTGCCATGAAAGTGGCAGTTGGTTCCAATTCCACCTCTTCTTTGGGTCTTCCACAACCAGGCCCATTGTTTCCCCTCAGAGATAATAGAAGTGATGGCAAAGCATCCACTCAGAGGCCCAGGTCCCAGTTCTGCAATGTTCTTTGAGTTTCTAATTTTGTACTGCCAACTGCACAGACCACTTTTCTCCAGAGATCTGGATCTCAGCTTCATGGGCCCCTCCACCAAGCTTCTTGATTCTAATAACCCCACATTCTGCCCTCACAACCATGGAGATAGCAGTTGCTTCCTGTAGGTACCACCTCCATGGAATCTCAGAGCGAGTCTCTCAACATCTGTTTAACTAATTTCCTTGTAATAATTTATCTCTTACAGTATCTGGTATGGTTTCTATTTTCCTGAGCTGGCACTAATTGATACAAGGGCTACCAATATAAATCCTGCCCAAAAGGGGAAAGAAGTTACCAAAGGACAACATGAATGTTGTGAAAAGAGGGAAAGGTGAAAAAAATCATATACACACACATACACACTTGACCCTTGAACAACCCAGGTTTGAACTGCATGGGTCTATCTGCATGCAGATTTTTTTTCTTTACAAATACAGTACAGTACAGTAAATGTATTTTCTCTTCCTTATGATTTTCCTTACATTTACTTTTCTCTAGCTTACTTCATTTTAAAAATACAGTATATAACACATATAGCATATAAAATATGTCTTAACTGACTGTTTATATTGTTGGTAAAGCTTCCAGTTGACAGTAGGCTATTATTAAAGATTTGGGGGAATTAAAAGTTATATTCAGATATCCAGTGGGGGATCAGTGACCCTAACCCCCCAACATGTTTCAAGAGTCAAATGCATATAGGTGTGTGTCTATTTTTATGTGTGTCAACACACAGATGGCATGTGCTTCTCAGCTGATAGAACCTCTATCTACTTCATTCAACAACTTTTAGTGTATCTGGATATCTGAGATGTTTATCTGTTGTTTATCCTGCAGTTGCCAATACAGCCAATGTTTGGGGGATATCAGTTTATGGCCTTAACTTTTAATGGTCTCTGTTGGCATCTAATACCAATATCTAAGGACAAGTGGATTTTTCTGGCATATTTTAGAAGATAAAATCTTCCTTACAGCTTCTTACAAAATAACATTTTCTATCAGAGTTATCAAATTGTGATATGTCCAAATTCATTATTTTACGTTAGCTTGAGTTTTCTGAGGAATCGGTTCTCCTTAAATGATATTTTCTAAGTTGATGGGCAGTGAGTAAGGACAGGCAAGTGATAATGGAGAAAGACTACATGTTTTAAAATGCTTACAAATGGTTGGCCAGAGTTAGAGCCATATTTACAGAGTTTAACACCTTCTCCCTTATGATATAAAAGAAAACTTTAATCAGCTGGGGTGGTAAATGCAAAGGTAGATAAAATGAGTTGAATGTAGTTGAATTCTCACAGGTAGTCTCCAAAGGGCTTGAAATTAATGGACCTAGTGCAACATGATGACTTGGTGCTTGCTCAAGTACCAGCACCATGCAGCCTCAGGTGACATGCTATGGGCAGGGACATCTTTGATAGTAATTAAAATTTATATCAAAGACATATGCATAATAACCCACAAAGATTTTTATACATGTATTTGTAAATGTTTCTATAATTCTTACAGATAAAACCAGAAGTTTTTTTTTTTTTAAATGATATTGAATGCTTGTTCCTCTCCCAAATTACCAGGTTACCATTTAAGCTAGATGATACAGATATATTTTTTTTAATACCTAAAATATCTCACAAAAGCCCTGACAGGAAACTTGCCCACAGAAAACATCATTTCAATACAAAAGTCTTTCCCATGACCCCAGCACCACCTACTTGTGATTTACATGGGAAGGCCCAAAGGCAAGGTCTTCCTTTACATGTTCCAAATCCTACTACCACTGAGTCTTTTGGAGTACATCAGACCAACTATTCTCTAAAAACATTCCCTGTCTTTTGCCTTCCCTCTTGCAGAGAACCTTGACCAAATAGCACCAATAATTATATATCCGACCCATATATGGTTATAAAATCCAGCCTCCCCAAAGTCATGTTTGTTATGTAACTCCAGTTTGAGAACCTCCAGCATTTCCCATCCATTATTTTCACAGAGCAAAGTATGATGTGTCCAGTAGCTGTGATGGAATTCCTTAATCCTTGTGATAGGAACCTCTTTACTAGAAATTAATGCCCTCCCTTATTCAGTCCTAGTTTCTTTCTACTCTAGAAAATGGTGTCACTGTATTCTATCCACAGGTGCGAAACTCATACTTGCTTCTTTCTGTTACATTCTGTTTCCCTTGTCTGGAATCACTTTCCGAATCTTTCTACCTTTAATACGTAGCTCATGTTAGTTCCATCTCCTCCAAGAAGCTTAGTAGCAGCTCCGTATTATTATGGTATTATTATTATTATTATGGTATTATCCCCATCTTATAGATGAGAAAACTGAGGCACAAAAAGTTGAGTAACTTGCCAAGGATCAACTCCACAGAGCCAGAATTTGAACCCAGGTAGCCTATCTCCAAAGTTCAGCTCTCAGTAAGTATTTTTTACTGACAGATTTTTTTTTTGCAGGGGGGGG
>RCUC01069730.1:0-10645 GCA_003697995.1 Taxidea taxus jeffersonii | reverse complement strand
CTCCCTATTACCTCCAGAACTCTTCCATGCAGGATAAACTGGGGCGTATCAACCTTCCTCATGGGAGGCATCAGTGTAGTAAATCTTTTTAACACACACTCCTCAGTACATGCCCGTATTCTAATTTTATTTTGATATTCACCAGCCAACCCCTTACTGGACTTCTCATTGCAGATTTTTACGTCTCAATATAACACTTGATTTTGGTGGCTGAAGAGTATACTTAAGCTTGGTAACTTTTGACAAAAATCCACCTAAAGTAGGACCTGACTTCTGGGTAGCTTAGAACGGAGTCCCCTGAACCAGGTCACCATTTTGTCACAGACTGTACAATCTTTGGTACTCCTCGCTTAAGGGGGGAAAATGTAAAGGGAATATAAAACATTTCTCTGCTGGATGTAGTAACTCCTTGTATATGAATTCCTGATTAGGCAAAGTTCAAGTGCTGTTTAAATAATAATAGAACCTAGATGAGCTACTACTCAATTATCTGTGAGGAATATATTGATTTTTTTCCCCTATAGATTGTTATGTTAAACTCTGTGTCTGACCTTCATGGCTACATTGACAAAAGCCAACTGACAGAGGACTTAGGGGGAACTTTGGAATACCGCCACAGTCAGTGGATAAATCATCGAACCGTGAGTACCAGCTTATGTGCCATTTACATTTTCTCTCCTTGTTTTCCAGAAGACAGGGCAGTTAAAAGATCAACTGGTGGGTGGTCATTGCCCACTGGGATGGTTAGATTTTCCATGCCGCAGGTGGGGGAGAAATGGGGCAAAAGGGAAGAAGCTGTGGCTTGTCCTACTATCTCCCTTTGCCTCACCTCATCATCTAGCATGGAGTTTTAGGGAGACTTGACTTAGAATGCAACTGGGGAGTTTTCAACACACCACACCCTGCTCTACCTCAGGGAAATTAATTTGCTTGATCAGGGTTGTGTCTCAGACACAACATTCCACAGCATTCCACAGAACTCCCCGGATGATTCTAATGTACAGAAAGATAAATCCCACCGAGTCAGAAGGAGCTGCATTTGAATATTGTCACCATTACTTATTGTCTGACCTTGGTTCGGTTGTTAAACCTCTTTCAGCTTGTTTTCTCCTGTTAAAATGGAACTAGCAGTGGTTTTCAGCTGGGGGCAGTTTTAGACAGATATTTTTTTGTAGTCACAACTTGGGAAGAGCAGTGTTATTGGCACCTAGTGGTGGGTAGGAGGCAGGGATGCTGTGAAGCATCTCACGCATGAGACAGCCCCCCACAACAAAGAGTTGTCTGGCTCAAATGTCAGTAGTGCCAATGATGAGAAACCTCAGACTAACAGAAGCTGTCTGAGAGTTTGATGTGAGACAAAGTGATGTAATGTGTGTGAAAGCACCTGACATAAAGTATTTTACTTGATTCACTCACAGTAATGGTTACTATGTTAAACTAAAGGGTCAGTAATACGGAGGAAAAAGTGGGATTGAAACTCAAATAATGAGTGTTTCTGAATAAAGCTGCCATTCCCCTTTCCCACAGATGCTCAAAATGACTAGGTTTTCTGAGCTGAGTCAGGAGCTCCCTTCACCACCTCAGTGAGAAGCTGTGGTGTTAGCCCCCTCTCTCTGTATCCGGGCACTTTGGAACCATGTTGCTCAACATGTACCAATAAACACCTAATGACATTTAACTAGGTAGGAGAATTCATTCTCTTTAGAGTGTAAAGCTTTGTGATTTTTCTAAAGGAAATTTAAGAACTAAACAAAAATAGATTCCTAGCAACACAGTACATTTATTTCAAAGCTACAGATACTAATCTTTTCATCACTTCTTTGGGCACTACGTAATTCTAAGGAAGACATGACCCTTCCCAAAACCTAGAGGAAGACCCACAACCTGGGCATGAACGCTTTAAACTTCTCATCATTTTTACCTCAATGATACCAAGAGAATTTTTGAGAATGAAAAAAGAAATGGTGAAGTTCTTCACAAACATATTATTCTCACTAGGTCTAAATAGAAAAGATATGGAGGGAAGCATATGTAGAATATCACACACAAATAAGTATGGTTGGGGTTGTCCTGTGTTGCAATTTCATTAAACCTATGAAAATGGAACTGGAGTCCTTCCAGGCTTTATTTCTTCACTTCCTGGGATTTTATTACATTACTTTAGTAATCAGAAGAATTTACTGTCCTGCCAGCCTTATTTGGCCTAGCTAGCTCTCCATGTTTTATTTTTTCCATTCATTTGCAAAGTTTTATTGATCACTTTCTCTGTGCCTAGCTCAGTGTTAGGTGTTGAAAACACAAATGTGACCAAGATGTATGTGCCTTTGGTCTCCAAGATTTTCCAGTATAGTAAGTAGGACAAAGCAGTTCAATACAACTATCTAGTGGAAAAGAATCTCTATAGATTTTGTTTTGTTTTGTTGGTTGGTTGGTTAATATAGCAGCTTTGTTTTTTGTTTTTTTTTTTAATTTTGTTTGATTTTTTCAGTGTTCCAAGATTCATTGTTTATGCACCACACCCAGTGCTCCATGCAAGAGGTGCCCTCCTTAATACCCACCACCAGGCTCACCCATCCACCCCAAAAACTCCCAGTTGCTTCTCTACCAGCCCTTAGTTTTATTATGTTATTAATGTTTTTCAAATTGCCTCAGATCTTTTTTGAAACAACACAAATTTGCAGCAAATGAATAAGGAAAAAAGGTGAATGCACATTTACATCAAAAACAAGAATGGTTCTCTGAGAACTTAGAGAGGTAAAGAAGACTGAAACCACGAACATAGATTACTTAAAGACATGGCATGAGCAGACATGTGCACACACCTTCCCACCCCAGGCCTAGTTTGTATCCATGGTTTGTGTTTGTGTATATATTAATCATATAATAGTGAACTTTAAAAAATACAACTATATTGGAACATCAGATATATCTTTATATGCCTTTTGTATGTTTTAGGTATACATTTTTTATATATACACATATAATTAAAACTATAAAGATACAATCCATATCATGTACATATAATATATATAAACCCTTTTTTTGGGTAACAGTGTACTTTCTGGATGTCAGATCACTATGTCCATCTTCTCCCTTGGAGTCAAACTTGCTTCCCAAACTTGGTGACATTGGTTGAATCCTGCCTTCTTCCTTATGGTCCAAATAATATGATCTTGGGCAATTTACTTGACTTGTTGGAACTTCAGTTCCCTCTACTGTAAAATGGAGATAAAATACCTTCCACTCTGGATTCTTGAGATGATAAACAAATGTGTAGCATCAGGTACAATGCATTGCCCAGTGCATGTACTCAGATTGTAGTTATTTTATTATCCTTCTATTCAGAAAGTATAATGGTGAATGTTAAGCTCTCCTGACTGTTATGATTGTCTGACCTTCCAGGCCATCGAAAACTTTGCCATGTCTTTGAAGAACACTGCCGAGATGCTCCAGATGTTTGGGGCCTGCCTCACCACAAAAGAGCTGCCCAGCAATGTGCTGTCTGCTGAAGACTTCCTTATGTCCCACACAAGGCAGCGAGACAAGCTGCAGGTGAGTTGTCAGTGGCCTCTCATGGGCCAGCCTCTTGGAGAGAGCCAGGAGAAGAATTAGAAGTTAAGCTTCCATTTTCTCTCTTTGCCAATGAATTGGCAGTGACTGATCATTTTAAACCTTCTAGATAGGCAGTGTGGGAATAAAGAAAAAAACCTCTTGAGACTAGTTGGTGAATATAAGAGAATTGTAATTAAAACCTTTGAGAAACTGCCACAGAAAGGGAGACTCAGTCCACCTTTGTGCTTGTAGGAGAGGAGTTTGAACATTGTTTCAAGGTCTGCACTCCTATGATCTGCTCACAGAGCAAGATATAATGGTTAAAACTGCAGTGAGGGAAGGAGGGTAGGAGCTGGCTTTTGAGGCAGAAGCTTTCCTGAGGCTGTTGTGAAGTTTGGGGCAAACTAATAAGCTGACATGTTGCTTCAGTTTCTTAGGGATATATCTTTTTATTTGGAGAATAATTTGAGACATGGAAAGTGCTCTGAACTGGGTTTAAGGAGAGGCACCTATTAACTTCATAAAAGCACGTCAGAACATGCTATGAATGGAGGCTGGCAGATTCTTTCAGATCATGCAGTAAAGCAAAGTCTTCCTGGGGCTTATAGGATGGACGTCAGCTCTTTTCTGCCTCCAGAAGCACAAATGGACCATATCCATTATTTCATGGGAGACCAGATCTCCATAGGGCAGCAAACAGAGTATTGAAGGTGGATACATCTTAGCATTACATGTATTCTTGCTGCCCGGAGCTTGGTAAGAGCTGACCTCTTTTATCTGTGGCCCTAGATTTATAAAAATGCTTTGCTATGTGGTTGATTTGCTCATTTAGTCAGCATTTATTGACAACCTACCCCCACAAGTCAGGAAAACAAATGAAAAAAAAAAAAAAGTAAACTCAGAGAACACAGAGCTGAGTTAGGGGAGTCTCCAGAGTCTAGTAGTTAAGGCAAATTAATTCTTCCATGTGCCAGGGAGCACTGTTAAATTCTCTCTCTCTTTTTTTAAAGATTATATTTATTTATTTGATACAGAGAGAGAGAGATCACAAGTAGGCAGAGAGGCAGGCAGAGAGAGAGGGGGAAGCAGGCTCCCCGCCAAGCAGAGAGCCTGATGTGGTGCTCGATCCCAGGACCCTGAGATCATGACCTGAGCCGAAGGCAGAGGCTTAACCCACTGAGCCACCCAGGCGCCCCTTAAATTCTCTTTTTTAGGAGCTCGATATCCAAATAGAGTTTAAAATGTGCTTTCTACATTACTCTGCATAGTTAAAAGATCTGGTTTGACACTGGGAAAACCTGAAAGCATCCTAGAAATTTTCCCGGGAAATATATCGGATGAGCTTGAAAAATACACACAACTTAGCAAACCCATTTTGTTCCCAGGTTTTTTTTACACTTGATTTTACACTTGGATGGAGACTTAGAGCACATCTTCAGAACAGGTGCATGCAGGTGTCCCAGACTCTTCTGCATATTGGATTTTTCTCCATGGAGAACTTCCATTTCCTGAGGAAAGGTGACTTTAACAAGCTACAGGCCATCTCTTGGTTTACAAACAGTATGGCGACACGCACCCTGCTGCCACTAGGCCCCTGTCTGCACAAGGAGGAAATTCACAGCAACTCCCACGGACTTCTATATATTTTCCTAGAAGCCAGTCCCTGAACTCCTGTAGCCTGAGTGCTGACAGTTAAATAATTAAATACCCCCAAAATGATGAAGGGTATTTTCTCTTTGTGGGAACAAAAACCTGCTTAAGCTCTTCGGGCCATGCAACAACTGGA
Source organism: Taxidea taxus jeffersonii (assembly GCA_003697995.1). Classification (NCBI taxonomy): domain Eukaryota; kingdom Metazoa; phylum Chordata; class Mammalia; order Carnivora; family Mustelidae; genus Taxidea; species Taxidea taxus. Next base: position 5,307 of record RCUC01069730.1, on the reverse strand, counting down.
TAGCCACATGGAAAAGAAGGAAATTGGATGCTTATCTCACATCCTATATAAAAATAAACCAAATTGATCAAGGGACTTTAAATGTAAATCCTAACACTTTATAACTTTTAGCAAAAAATACAGTTGTAAGTTTTTATGACCTTACATCAGGCAATGGTTCCTTAGATATAATGTCAAAAGCACAAAACACCTAGAGAAAATAAATAAACTGGACATCACCAAAATTAAGAACTTTTGTGCTTTAAATGACACTATCAAGAAAGTGAAAAGACAACCTACAGAACTGGAGAAAATATCTACACATCATGTATCTGATAAGGGTCTAGTATCCAGAATATATAAACAACTCTTACAACTCAACCTATGTAAAAAGGCAAATAACCCAATTGAAAAATGGGCAAAGGATTCAAACAGACATATCTTCACAGAAGATAAATATATATGGTTATTAAGCACATGAAAACATGTACAACATCATTAGTCATTAGGGAGATGCCAATCAAAACCGCAGTGATGTACCCACAAAAGTGGCTCTAATCAGAAAGACAGACAATAACAAGTTTGGTGAGGATGTGAGGAAATTGGAACCCTCATTTACTGTCTCGTAGGTCCTTGAAAAGTTAAACATAGAGTTACCATATGACCCAGAAATTCTACTTCTAGGTGTATGCACAAGAGATCTGAAATCATATGCTTTGTATAAAAAGTTACACATTAATGTTTGTAGCGCATTATTCATAACATCCAAAAAATGGAAACAACCCACATGTCCACCAGCTGATGAATGGATAAATGTGGTATATCTATACAATGGAATGTTACTCAGCCATAGAAAGGAAGTACTGACTGATACATGTTGTAATATGTATGAACTTGGAAATAATTATGCAGAGTGAAAGAAACAGGCACAAAAAGCCGCATATTGTGTGATTCCACTCACACGGAATGTCCAGGTACGTAAATCTGAAGAGTAAGTAGGTAGATGTGTGGTTGCCAGGGGCTGGGAAGAGGGAGAAATGGAGAATGACCAATAATAGGTAAGCGGTTTCTTTTTGATGGTGATAAAAATGTTCTGAAATCGTATGGTTTAAAAAGGTGAATTTTATGGTACTATATGAACTATATCTCAATTTTTTAAAAAAGAAAAAAAACCTTTGGGTCTGACACAACAATAAAATAACCATGAAGCCTATAGAGTTATGCTTTTCTTATTGTTTATGATGGCCCTGCTGACTTTCTTTCTTAGCAAAACAGCTCTTCCCATTGTCTAATTCTGAGCTGGTTTTAGGAGCAGTTTACAGAGGCAGATGCAGTCTCCCTCTTGAATCTCAAAGGAGAGGTTTCTCACCTCTTTGCCACTCTTACTTAGGCCAGAAACCCCAGATCTTGTCTTTGTCTCTCAGATGCTTAAGTCAACTGAGACACTTTACCATGTGTTCATTTAAATAGGGTAATCCTCTCATATTTTGTTTTTATTGAGATAAGAAATCTAACAGAGCTAAAGGCCTTTCTCTCATCATGCAGTAGGAAAGTGCCTGTGGGTCCTTTGATTATGTGATAAAATACTCTTTTACAAATATGAATACTAGGGCACCTGGGTGATTCAGTCAGTTGAATGTCTGCCTTCAGCTCAGGTCATGATCCCAGGGTTCTGGGATCGAGCCCCACATTGGACTCCCTCCTCCGCAAGAAGCCTGCTTCTCCCTCTCCCACTTCCCCTGCTTGTGTTCCCTCTCTCTCTGTGTCTCTGTCAAAGAGATGAATAAAATCTTAAAAAAAACAAAAAACAAAAATATATATCAATACTGTTTAGTATTCAGTATTTGTTCCACTCAGGATTTATTCAATTTTGTATTTAGAGATGACAGTTCTATTGGTATTTCCAGGGTTACAAATAATCAGGAAGATAATCAGAATTATAAGTGACTTTTTGTAGGCCATAGGAATAATTTTTTAGTCTTAGGAGTTTTCAGAGACCCTTTTGTTAGAACTCTACTTATGGGAAATATAAGTTAGGAATGAATAGACCCAGAGGTCTTGATTTTGCACAGGGAGACAAACTTGGTATACTTAGGAATGCTTTCAGTGTTGACACCTTAACAAATTAGCTTTTTGCACTAATTTTATACCACAAGAAGGTATCCCTCAGTAGCTGCCGAGGAAAGGGGTGTTTCATTTCCTTTAGGTATTTCTTTTTTCTCAGTTATGAAGACTTGAGTTTTAAAGGCTAGATTCTAGAATTCATTAGTCAGCACTATACACAGAAGCACACAGAGCTAACTTATAGTCGCAGAAATGGAGTTAAGTAATAAAAGTGAAGTGAGGAGTCGAAGACATTAGTCATTCATATAATCTCTGGGTTCTGATTCATCCTTTAACTTCCCACCCCACCCCCAGCCCATGACACAGATGAACACAGCACCTGGCATGGATAGTTGTGCTTTATAAATGAATTTTCAGGAAATGAATGAATGAATGAATAAACGATTGTATAGATTCATGCTTACCATCATCATAGGAAAGAATTCCCCCCAGAAAATTTAAATTCTTTTGAGCCTGAAGCAATCTGCTTTCCCTATTAAATGGGTCTTCAGATCCAGTGGCTTATTTCTATTATAATGGAACTGTAATGATGAGTACACACTGGGACAGCCATACCAGTTGTTAAATATTTATGTTCCTTGAGTGTCCAACTTTTTTTCAACATTTTATTTATTTATTAGAGAGTGAGAGAGAGAGCATGAGAAGGAGAGGGTCAGAAGGAGAAGCAGACTCCCTGCTGAGCTGGGAACCCAATGTGAGACTTGATCCCGGGATTCCTGAGCTGAAGGAGGTCACCCAACCAACTGAGCAACACAGGTGCCCCACTGAGTGTTTGACTTTACTTCCCTGGCCCATTTCCTAGGACCCATGAGATCTCCTCAGGATTCTGGCCACTAAAGGGGTTAACACGTGGACTGCAGTTGGCCTTAGGACTGCTTGGGCATTGCATCTGACATCTGAGCTGATTGGTCAGTGCCTGCTCTAAACAGTTCTTAAATATTCTGAATTGTTACCACAATGGACAAGGGCAAACTCCGGTTTAGGCCTGGGTAACTTACCAATGCCATGCCTTACCAACTTACCAATGCCTGCTTACTTTCCAATACCATAGTTCCTCAATCTTTCCCCAAGTATCTATGGCAGATTTTTTTATAACCCCGCTGAACCTGACCACATATAGCCTAGTCCCAAAGCAATAACCAGTCATTATTTTTCCTTGTGTATTTTGATACTGCGAAGGGACACACAGTGAATGACACCACTTACTCAAACCCACCTTCCCTCTCTCACACATTTCCTCACACTCTGCAGTTCTTTCTCTCTTCCGAGCTTCCCCTTCTTAAGGTCTTCTACTGCCCTAGCAATACTTCCCTGCTTCTCTGGCCCTTCTACTCTTCCTCTCCACTCTATATCATACACACACTATATATGTAAAATCTAGTAATGGAAATGCCAGAGTCCTGTGGGAATGTTGGGAATCTCAAGGACATCTAAGAAACTGAGTTGAGAAAAGCCAAGACCCTTTAAGAAGGTAGGAAGAATGCAGGGTAAGAGTACTTGCTACTGAGGGTTTCACCTCTTCCCCCATCATATCCTATTTGTCCTTGTTCATCTGCAACCTAATTTCTTTTAGACTATTATTAATTTATCCAACCCACAAATATTTAATGAGCATTGGACAGATAAGAAGAAATGAGGGTTGATATCTGAGAGTGGAAAAGAAGGGATCTGTTCAGTTCCCAGGCAGGAGTACAAGCCAAGAGACTGACTGTGGGGCATTACCTAGAGTGACAGAGCCACCGGGGGTGTCCAAAAAACTTGGGCCAGATCAGAGAAGTCACACTTATCATTAACCAAATCCAGGGACAAGTTTGAGGCTGGATGTGGACAGCAGAAGCCTGCAAGGGGATGAATACTGGAGAGAGATGAGAGATAAGGAGCAAAGGTGTGAGGGCGAGCAGGCCAGGAATTTTGTGTGAACAGGATGGAGAGACTTAAAACTCCTCCCATGGGGAATGAGCTCCATATGTGTGAAGGCTGGAGGTGGCCAGGCCTGGAGGAGAGATTCAGGGTTCATGTGCACAGAAGATATTGTTTTATAATTATGGGCCTAATCCTAATGCTCAGGGCATACTGACCAGCATCCTGTGTGACCCATGCATCAAACCCCCAACTCCTCGAAGCAGAATTCCCTGCCAGGCTCCACCCCCATGGCTTGTTTTGTGATTCACACTCAAGAGCATTGAGAGATGACTTGTGCTGTGTAATCAGAGGATTTGAGCCCGTGGATTTGGCAGGAGATAACCTGACATCTTCTCCAGTTGCAAAGCCCCATATCCCATGCAAAAGAAGCAGAATAGAGTTGCCTTGAAGTATGACTCTTTACATGTCAAGCCGAAGTTGTGGACCATTTCCACCAAACTTCCATAACTGAATAAGGCCACACTTCATGGACAGATAGAAGGAGAGGCAGGTGTCAGCTGAGACCAGATGAAGTTTTTTTCCTGGTCAACTAGCAACTCTTACATTGTTAGTACATGCCAGTTTCTAGTACTTATTATTCAGTATATGTCATTATCTTGTTTCTGGTCACTGCCTTGGATTAGAACCAGATTTTATTTATTCATTAATAAATTTAAAATTATTAATGATTAAGTAATTAACATAAACAAGTAATTAGAATTATTGATTTATTGCTTTTGCTTTAAATATATAACAGCAGTTTGAGATATAAAATTTAACAGTTGTTACGTTGGAGGGGAAAAATGGATGGGCAGGGGACAAAAGACTTAACTTTTTCCATATATACCCTTTTGTATATTTTGGATTTTGTATCATATGTATGTATATATATATGTATTCCTGTTAAAAATAAGTTAATAATCATATGACCTAATAATACCACTTTTGGACATTTACCCAAAGAAAACAAAACACTAATATGAAAACATAGATGAACCCTTATGTTTACTGCAGCACTATTTACAATAGCCTAATTATGGAATCGGCCCAAGTGTCCTTTGATAGATGAATAGATAAAGAAGATGTGGTGTGTATATATATGATGGATGGGTCTAGAGGGCATACTGCTAGGAGAAATAAGTCAGTCAGAGAAAGACAAACACCATATGATTTACTTATGTGTGGAGTTTAAGAAACAAAACAAAGAAAAAAAGAGACAAGCCAAAAAATAGACTCTTAACTACACAGAAGAGATGGTTACCTGAGAGGAGGTTGGTAAGGGGATGAGAGAAATAGATGATG
>RCUC01069724.1:0-14586 GCA_003697995.1 Taxidea taxus jeffersonii | reverse complement strand
TAGACAGATGATCGCTGGAGTTCTTTTTTATTTTCTTTGCACAATGCTCTCTGCTATGTATGGCCTGTCCTCCCAGATCATCCCATTGGATCTTTCGGAAAACCTCTCCTGGGGAGAATTGAAGAATCCAGTTAGGGCCTTCTAGAACAGTCAAGAGTTCTTTTTGTCTTTTTTCTGGGTGCTTTCCCATGATCATCCATCTTTTCCTTGAGGCAGACCTATGAGTTAGTTAGGGACAGATGCATTCAATTTCCACTTCATAGTCAGCAGCACTGAAATTCAAGGATGTCTGGTGGTGATGCCACCCACCTTTGTAACTTTAGTCTTGGGGCGCCTGGGTGGCTCAGTCAGCTGAGCATCTGTTTTTGGGCCAGGTCATGATCTCGGGGTCTTGGGATCGAGCCCCGTGTGGGGCTCCCTGCTCAGTGGGGAGTCTGGTCCTCCCTCTGCCTCCCCTCACCCCTGCTCATGCTGGTTCTCCCTCTCAAATAAACAAATAAAATCTTCTTTAAGAAAAGAAACTTCGGCATCATTTTTGTATTCCTCCTACTCATCTCACATTCAGTCCATCACCAGACGCTATTAACTTTTTTCCGTAAGGTTGCCTGCATCTGTCTCTTTCTGTCCACATCCTGTGTCACCTGCTGGGACTTTCACCATCTTGTGCCTGGATGGATTGTCACAGATGCCCTCTTGTGTCTTCCTTGATATCTTCCCTGAGTTCCGGGATCTTGAATTCTCATCTGCTCTGTTCACTGGGCAACTCCCAGGGGTTATGGGCATAGAGCCAAGGAGCTACGGAGATGCCTGAGAGAGGAAAGGCTTTGCAGAGCTTTCTTAACATACCAGTGCCCTCACCCCATGATTCAGTGTCACAAAAGCTCCTCACATCTGCTTTTGGACCATGGTCCTCTGTTTAGGGTAGCCCTATGTTTGGATGAATCTGCATTTCTCTCTGTTACACTGTCACTCAATGTCTGCTCACATAGTCAGTGAAAGCTCAAACTGAAATTCTTTTGTTTTTCCCAGAATTTACTAGAATGAGTGCCAAGTGGGTACTGGGGCTCCGTGTCCACACTTGTAATACCATGTTCATGTTACTCTCCAGCTATCACCAGATCTCATTGCATGTGATTCTGAGGTTCTCTTTGTTATGGCCGAATTTTAAAAATCTACCATAATAAGCTAAAATCTGTCAGTTGGAATGATAATACTGCTTGCTTTATAATCCACATTTTCATTTATGAAGTAACAAAACCACATTATGTCATCTTTAGCTTTTTGGGTTTTGTTTTGGTTTGGTTTTTTGTTTTTAGAGAGGGACAATGTGCAAGTGGGGGGCTGGAGGGGGACAGGGTTGGGGGGAAGGGCAGAGGGAGAGGGAGAGGATCTTAAGCAGGCTCTACTCCCAGCACAGAGCCTGACGCGGGGCTCGATCTCTCCACCCTGAGATCAAGACCTGAGCCAAAAGCAAGAGTCAGATGCTTAACCGACTGAGCCACCCAGGCACTCCTGTCATCTTTAGTTTCTGTCATGCCCTCTTCCCCAATAAGATGGTGAGTCCCTCAGTGACAAAGAACCATATTGGGTCATGTGTTCAGTTACTCAGTAAGACCTGGAGTTAAATACCAGTCATGTAGAAAGCTCTACACTTAACCTCTCATCCTATAGGAGTTGGGTCACTTGACATCAGTGATGTGCCCCAGGGTGGGAAATGATGGTACTGGGAATGAATGGGGCAGGAGCCTGTGTTTCCACCGTGACACCACATGGCTTCCAAATAAACATTGTTGACTGTGAGAGAGAGATGGACCCAGTTGTGAGATGCTATTTCATCCCTAGAAGGAGAAGCAGATCAATCTGATTTCCAGTAGATAGACCTTCTTTATCATCCTGCTCTACTGTTCCTTCACAGATGAGCTGACCCCAGGGAAACCGTTACGTAATTTCATACCAATTGGCTTTTCTGGAAAGGTGCTTATCCGATAGCTTTTGCCTTCCTTTGATTACACTTTAAGTCACAGAATGAATTAAGCCTTTCTCTTGTCTTTAGAAAAAGAACTCAGAACTCAGGAGAGGAGTCATTCTGACAGGTTCACTGCTTATATGGCGGATTCTGCATTGTGGCCCCCAGAACTCTGTCCGTCCAAGGCCAGGGTTCATATGTGGTCATAGGTGACTAGGGTATCCTCAGTGGATTTACACAGGTGCCTTTGTGAACCTCCAGGTCACACCCTCTGAGGACATTCATCCTGTCTCGGCCCTGATAGGCAGAGGAAAATTATTTCCAGGGGAGCAAGCAGGTACTTGTGAGAGCCGGCCTTTCAAAGAGGTATCAACCATCAAAAGGGTTAATCATCCAAGTGACAGACGTGCATGGCTGGCTTCCCTCTTTAGGCCACCTTGACTGAGACGGGATGAGCGTTCTGCTGGTCTTAGCAATGGAGCATCCTGTTAGAACAGCATCCTCTGGGAATAGCCTTATCTGCTAAGGATGACAAGCATGGCCCAGATCGCATGGCCTGGCTTTGGAAAGGCTGCAGGAGCAAGGAGCCTGTGTACCTGCTCCCACAGACAGGACTAACTCGTACCCCACTCCTGTGGGGGTAGTCTGCCCTGGGACCAGGTATATTTTGGCCTGAAACGTTCCATATCAGCGTTGCGCACTTGGCCGTGACTCCCGTGGCAATAATCACTTTTGGAAACAGAAGGAGGTAGATGAGGTTTTCCTATTTTTGATGTCAAGGGTGAGACCCCAGGGCGTTGCCACTCAGGTCCTGACCATTCGTGGGAACAGAGGTGCCACCTGACTGGGGCAGGGCTAGTTGGAGGGTGGGACCCCGAAAAGGAGGCCTGGCTCGTGTTGGTTGTTTCGCACAGTGTTTCCAGGCACGAACTCCTGTGTTCTGGCCCTGTAGCCGTCACTAACCATATGGAGGACCCTTCCACTGGCCCAGCCTTCTAGAACAGTCCAACGTCCTGCTCTCTGTCTGTGCCTGTCACTGCTCCCAGGACAAATGAGGGTGTTTCTGCGGCCATTTGGAATTCCCTCAAAGCAGTCATCATCAGTCATGCCCATAGGGTCAGAAAGTGGGTCAGGGATGGCCAAGGGGTCGAGGGAGGGGGAATTGGGAGTCACTATTAAAAGGAGTGGGATTTCTGTTGAGGTGGTGGAAATCTTCTGGAGTTAGGTAGTGGTGATGGTTGCATCATATTCTAAGTAACGTTTAAAAAACCCTGCATTGTCCTTGTGCAAACAGAAAATTTGATGTCATGTGAATTTCATCTCAGAACATGGAAAGTATAATTTTTACAATGAAATATTAATCTCATCTCTTGACAGCTGTATTATCACTCAGGCCTCCTACTGTCCCATCCTAATGCCCAAGTTTATTTCAAGATCTGTCACATACAGGGGGCGCCTGGGTTGCCCACTTGGTTAAGTGTCCAACTCTTGATTTCAGATCAGGTCATGATCTCAGGGTCGTGAGATCGAACCCACATTGGGCTCTGTGCTCAGAATGTTGTCTACTTAGGATTCTCTCTCTCTCTCCCTCTGCCTCTCTCCCTGCTTGTGTGCTCTCTAAATAAACACATAAAGGGGTGCCTCGGTGGCTCAGTGGGTTAAAGCCTCTGCCTTCGGCTCGGGTCATGATCCTGGGGTCCTGGGATCGAGCCCCGCATAGGGCTCTCCACTCAGCGGAGAGCCTGCTTCCTCCTCTCTCTCTCTGCCTGCCTCTCTGCCTACTTGTGATCTCTGTCTGTCAAATAAATAAATAAAATCTCTTAAAAAAATAAAAACATAAAATCCTTAAAGTGTTTGTCACATACGAATACCGTGGTTTTATTTTTATGTAGCGTGACCTGTGAAACACCCATCTGATCAAAACGTGGCCACATATTAAGGCCCTTCTGTGGCTCAGACGTATGTGCTGTGAGCAGTGGGCTCAGCTCGTCTGTTGGAAAGGGCGCCTTCCTGATTAACAGGGAAACACATCCTCTCCCCTTCCAGCTGCCTACCCTGAACACTTAGGTTGCATAGTGTAGGAGGCCGGCTAAATGTGCATGTGGATAGAATTCTTGACATTTCACGCAGTACCTGAGAAGGAAGAGCTAAAACATACACAGAATAAAATGCAAAAACCAGAAGGAGATCCCAAGAACCCAGAAGGGAAACCCAGGGCGAGGCTCTGCCGTTGTCCCTGCGATTGTCATAAATGAGAGTCATAGATGCAGATTTTATCTGTGTTAAAATACTTACTTTTCACATGTCAAAGTCCCAAAGTTTGGCTAGGCCACAGTGCTTTTGAGATTAATGAATGAAAGTGGGGCGCCGGGATGGTCAGTCGGTTGAGCATCTGATTCTTGGTTTGGGCCCAAGTCAGGATTGCGGGGTCATGAGATCGAGCCCCGTGTCGGGCTCTGGGCTCAGCAAAGAATCTGCTTCCCTTCTATCTCTCCCCCACTCACTCTCTTTCTCTCTCTCAAATAAATAAATCTCTAAAAAAATAATAAATTAATGAAGATTCTTCGTCCCCTGAATGCACTTTCTTCTTTATCATAGTATACTTTATTTTTTCTTTTATTTGATATTTCACTGACCCCACTCATGTTGGCTCTTGCTTATTGAAAATTGGCTAAAGGGCAAAAAAAAAACCAAATCAATTTCTCCTGTTTCTGAGAATGAAGATTGACATGCTTTCCTTTGGGACCAGTTTTAGATCACACCTCGGTAATTCTTAGAGACCATTTGATTTGAATAAGAATCCAGAGAAGGCAGGTTGGAGGCTTTGGAGTGGCTGGAGAAGGCGCCCCGGGGGACCATGGGGCGTGGCCCGGGAGGCCAAGGCAGGCTCCGCCCAGCCGCCCTCCATCAGGCCCCGTATCTCCCCGCTAAGATTCTGGAGGTCAGGCCGCCTGGTAGCCCACCTTTCGCCCCTGTTGTTCTGTGATGGGACCCCTGAGGCAGAGGTGGCGAAGGCCATAGGAGGCACCGTCCACACCAGCATCATGGGTTTGAGGGGAACGGGGGGCTCTCCATCGGCCCGCCATTGCCTTCTCCTTGCACACTGCGACCCTCCTTTTCCAAGACTGGTAAAAATAGAACTTGTGATATTTGGGGGAAATTCTCGCGCTCATTATCTTTTTCAACGTGTGAAATAAAACTAAAAGAATAGTTGATGGTTCCGTGGAGATTAGGTTTTGCTCACGAACGTGTTTTTGGATGCTCTTTTGGCGCTCCGGCTCCCGGCTTGGTCGGGGAGTAGGTGACTGCACTAGCTTCTGTGTTCTCTGTCCTCTCAGAGAGTGATTCTGCTCAAATCACAGGGACTTTGTCCTGTGGGTGAGGGTGTTGGGGAAATGACGACTTAAAATCCCCAACACTGGGGTGGCTCCGTCGGCTAAGCATCGGCATTTGGCTCAGGTCTTGATCCAGGGTCTTGGGATCCAGCCTGTGTAGGGATTATCCTGCTCTGCCCCTTCCCCTGCTGCTCATGCTCTCTCTCAAATAAATAAATGAATTATAAAATAAAGTAAAATAAAATCTATAACATTATTGACACTGTCAGCACAATTTAATCAGCGTTTCTAGGAGGAAACGGGTCACTGACAGAGGCCACCTTCTCTATCCATTTTCTTTTTGTGTGACATTTTCCTGGAATGATTTTCATCAAATTAGGAAAATGAGGCAGCCATCAGTGGGTGGTGGGGTGTGGGGCAGGCATCCACGTCCTGAACAACCTCGTGCCTCACACAAGGCTCGGGTCCCAGCACTGTCTGCAGAGATCATGCCCACCCCTGCCTGCGTGCCAAGAAGGCTGGGAGCATCCCGCCAGGTGAGGGAGCCCGTGCCCAGCCAGCCAGTACCCACAGCAGGGACTCAGCATTGCTGTGCCCTTGCAGGAGCCCTGACTTTCAAGTGGTCCGTGTGACTCGCCTGTGCCCCGCTTTCCCCCAATCTGAAAATGAGAGAATAAATCCAGAACTTCAGCCTCATTGGCCTGCAAGCAGAGGTTATCCCTGGGGAGCCCAGGTGGGCATTTCCAGGTAATCTAGACGGTCCCTAGAGACAGGGCTGGAGTTAGCAGAGGGGACGTCACGTCTGTGTCCTGGCCACACCCATCTGCCCTTGTGGAGTCACTGTGCAGGGGTGCCTGACTGCAGGACTTCCCCCTTTTCCCTTAGATCCCCCCCTCCAACCGAGGACTGTCTTTACTATCATTTGTCTTTGTGAGGATTCAGGTACTTTTGAGGGTCTGGACATTGAAGAGTCTTTTCCGGAACCTTCCCAGGCTTTTTCTTCCTTGTTATCTGGATCATGTAGCTAACACGTCTCTAGGGCTTGACCAAAAGGGACACTTTATGGCAGCTCCTCTAAAAACTCCATTTCCACATGAACCGCCTCTGGCCTTTCTCTGTGTGGCACGTTGTTTAGACAAAAAGGAGTTTGTGCTGGCCACTTCCCACCAGATGCTCCCGAGTGGAAGCCTGGGATTTGAGAGTTGGGGATTTTTTTTTTCTGCCCTCTCAACGAATGCCTTGTTGGGTAGGGGGTTGACACAGTGCAGCTTCTCACCTCTTCATATCATAAGGGACTGCCTTAGCCCCAGGACACATTCCCTTCATAGGACTGAGGCAAGCCACTGTATTTATGGTTGTACACATTGGGCGACTCATTTTTGCTTCTCGGCATCACTGGCAGTGTAATTTATATCTAACTTTCATCTAAAATTATATACGTCCCCAGATACTGCAACTACATTTCGGAATTTTGGTCTCCAAAAACGTGTTTTTTTTTTTTTAATGACCTGATCCAAACCTCTCCTTTTATAGATGAAAAGGGCAGAAATCTAGAGCAGGGTTTCCTGAGAGCAGCACTGTTGGCCTTTCGAATCAGCTTATTCTGTGTCGGGGGTTGGGGCTGGTGATGCATCGTACGGAGTTGAGCGGCGTTCTTGGCTTCTGTCCTTTAGATGCCATAGCATCCCCCAAGTGCAAGGTCTTCAGACACCGCCCATGCTCCTTGGCTGAGAACTGATGGCCTAGGGCTGGACGCACAGCTAGGTTGTGACAAGGTCAGAAGCAGAACCCGGGTGTCCAGAATCTCAGTTCCGCCCTCTACGGCCAAGCAAGTGAACTGAGCTCCCCACCCGACCGGAGCGCAAAGGAAGGGTCGAGAGCACCTCCAGAGCTCTCGAGGGTCGGGAAAGGAGAAAGGAGGCTGAGCAGCCCAGAGCAAGGGAGAGCTTTGTGGGACTCCGGGCAGATGCGTTTTCTGTACCAGCGGAACCCAATCCAGTGACCCATCCATTCAACGTCTGTGCATGAATTTCCACCAAGTGACGCGTCCTAGAAACTTGTAAGATCCATGTCCAGAGTGAACAGACTTAGGGGGCACACAAGGGGCAGAGGAATGTTTCTCCATGGGCGCCGACCATCTTCACGTCCAGAACCCGGACTGGCCCCACGGCAGAGGCTCCACAAGCCTCACGCCGAGAGAGCCTGACTCCTCGCCCTCAGGTGGATGGCAGCTGGCCCCGATCTCCTTCCTCTGGGGGGTCCCGATTCTCTGGCACTTTTTCCTAAGTGTAACAAGCATCTCGGCAGCCTATGGCTCTGTCCATCTTCCCCTTTACGTCTCTGTCACGTTTCACTGCCGGCCACGGGCTTGGAGCACAGCCCAGGAGTGTGTGCAGAACGCGGCAGGTAATGGATGCCCCCGGGATTTTGTGATTTCCTGATGGAGAGGCATCCCGTGGTACTCGGGCATCACGGTGCCGTGAGAACCAGGCATCTCGTGGGGAGAGCTCAGGAGTTGTCATGCCGAGCGCGATTCTGGGGCTGGAATGAACCTGGGTTTCCACTGTGTAAATAAGAGAGTCCCACCGTCGGGGCTATGGCTGGAAACCATTCTCCCGTTTTGTTTGCTGAGCTCTGCTGTTGGCTCCACGGAGCGGGTCTGAGGTGACTTTCCTCTAAACGCAGGATTTCATTAGGTGGCTGTGCCTACAGGCAAAGCCCAAATTTCCCTCAGCTTTCTGAGTCTTTTGTTTAAATGATGCCAGATACTCTGAAATTGAAACAGAAATTTTGCATGAAGTTACTTTCACAGAATTAAATAGGCTCCGGGGACAGAGTTAATGAACAAAGGGAAAATAGGTTCTGGTTATGCTCTTAGAAACTGGGGTTTTATTCTAATAAATCATTGCTTTAGAGAAAAGTCCTTTCTAGACTTTCCTTGCCCTATTTCTTTTTTTATTCTTTGAATGAACAGTGGGGTAGTCTCTGTGTTTCTGAGTTATTTCCTTCCCAGCCACTTGGTCATAATCCAAAAGGAAAAACAAATGAGATTGAATCTATGAGCCGTACCTCATTGCCTTTCGCATGCAGACCCTAATGCTCCATTTTTCAAGAAACAAATGGAGAACATTCTAGAAATTTCGCACAATGAAAAACTCATGTTTATCTCTACAGTTGAAATTTCCTAGAGGGAGAAAACAAAAACAAAAACAAACACAAAAAAATCACCACATCCAGTAAAAGAGGCCACAACTGTCACGAGTCCAGGCTGGGTTTCAGAATATTTCCCTGTCTGAGGAAGGGCTGTGGTGTCTCGTTCCCCTCGGTGAGCAGCTGGTGTGCATGAGGCCGGGTGCTCACTGGAGGACCACGTCCTTCCAGCGCCGTGTCCTCGTTACTCCAGCTGCTGTGCCGGCGGGAAGAGCTCAGACTTTTACCGAAGAACGTCCCCCCATCATGACAAGAGAAAACCCCAGCCTGCCCACTCAGGGGTGCGAGGGGGTGGCCTCTTCCCACTCCACCGTGTGGATGTTTCCCTTGGCCAGCAGGGGTGTCGAAACTAGAGAGTCCCGTGTCCTCCCTCCCCTGAGAGCAGCCTCTGCCAGCAAACCGAGGGAAAGGAGCAGGACAGAGCAGGAAGAAACGGTGTCACACTCAAATTGGGTATTTTGCGAAGAGCCTGGTAAAGGGATGTTGACACAAGTATCCATCGGTGGGGGGAACACTAGAAGGACCGGGGCAGTAGGCAGGGCTGGGAGGAGCGGGGCGCCAGTACCTCTGGGTCTGAAGGTCCCGGGGAGGGGACATTTTCAGAGCAGGGCAGATGGGAGAGGCCTCTGGACTTAACCTGCCTTCCGCGCGGGGGTCCAGCCATTCCAGGCTCCCTGGGCACCAGCAGGGTGGGGGAAGGCACAGAGGAAAATCGGCCCAGCATGGATCAGCACGATTCTTTCAAAATAGCCTCCCTGAGCCGAAGAGGCACCCTTGCCTCTGCTCCTGCCCCCTCCCCGTCCTTGGATGGATGTGGCTCCCCCCCCCCCCCCCCCGCCCCCTGCCCGTGTGCTGCCCTCATTCCTCTTGCTACCAACACCATCACCACGGGCAAAACAAACAGAGGCTGTTTCCAAACATCTCGTTCTCCTGCTGGCAGTGCAAGGTGTGCTCGGCCATTAGGACTGACGCAGACCCAGGGCGGGGTTTTACCCTGAGCTCACGGCATCCGTTTTCCGTGGCATAGACCATCTTTCTCAGCAGCCCCTGCCTGGCCCAAGTCTGGCTGTGTGGGACTAGCTTGCCAAAAGGAAGCTTCCAGATGCAAGCACATCTCACAGCGCATGTCCTCCAGACGTGACATGCTGGTCCTCTGGAGTGACACTCAGGACGCTGTTTCTTCGGATACGTTGTCAATACCCAAAAGAACTCCAGGAGGCGATGCTGCCTAGACGGGTACTCACCACACTGTGGACCCCTTGGTTTTTCCCAACTTTGAACCAAGAGCTACTGATGAGACTTTGCCCTTGATCAGAACAGCACTGAGTTTTGTTGCAAATATATTTGTGGGCATTATAGTGATAAAATGGATAATTGTAGAAGATAAATAGACGTGTGTGTGTGTGTGTGTGTGTGTGTGTGTGTGTGTGTGTGTTAAAGAATGGGGTCGGTTTTCTTGGAACCATCCATTCTCTTGCCTTCACCCACATCTAGTGAATGGCTTCCATTGGCAAGATGGCTGACTGGGGGTTCCGTCCTAGTGGCCTGCCCCTCATGTCTGCTGAGTGACTAGCAGATCCTCCCCCGAGGGAAGACTACACAAGCTGTGAGTTTAACTCGCGGCCACCAACGGGGTCATTGTATCCATCAACCTGCCAATAAACCACTTGGTAGAGAGCCGAATCATTAGAGCAGAATAGTTTCAAAGGACTTGTTACGATCTATAGAGTCAGTAAGTTACAATTTTAGAAAATCCCCGAATACAAATTTACACAATTTTGAGTTGTTTTACAACTTACCAGGCCATTCATCTAAGTTTTAAAAGTCCCTTAATATACTTAATCACAGCTTCTGCCTCCTTGAAGTGCGGAAATACGCCTCAGCATGCCGAACCGCAGCAACACCGGGAAAAATGACTTAAGGGAGTTCCATAAAACTTGCCAAGGCAAGCGTAAATATATTCAGGGCGGAGTCTGTTTTGTGTACAATTAAAATGCCATAGGTGCCGCTTGATCTAAAGGGTTAGCATTTGCCCTGTGCCTTGTCTCCCCGGGTAGGCAGTTGGGATGGAAAAAAAGATGCATGACCTAGAGCCAGAGCTGAGCTGGAGCCCCGCATCTGCTACTGACCTCCTCTGAGAACTTGCGGAGGCCATTTCCATCCCATGATAAGAAAGGCTGGCCATATAGTGTAGCTGGGAGGCTGGTGCAGAGCAAGGCAAACCATCAAGAGATGCTTATTGACTTGGAACCACATGCAATGGCAGACATTGACCTTAGGGTGGACGGGATTTTCTACTGCCCATTCCCCAGAAACCAACATGCACCTTGCTCTGTCCCCCAGAAAAACCAGCAGTCAGAGTATTTTTGCCTCTGTCTGTCTCGTAAATTCAGACACAGCCCCCCACCACCGATCAACACAACTCCCACCTCCTGTCCAGCCCCTAAAGATACAAGAAGCATGAGTTTACCATCTGGGTGGGTGGCTTTGAAGACCCTTCCAACCCCTGGCCTCACTTGTCATGATCATTGCTAGAGCACCTCCTTCTCTTCCTTCATTCCTCCTTCATTTCCTCTTCCTCATCCAGGGCCGTCCCAGGGAACATCCCATCTCTGGATGCTTCCATCTCTCCTTTCTGGCTCCCAGATTGAGAACTCACCGGCTCCATGGAACTGAGCTTCAGCTGGGTGAAAGGCACCATCAGCAACCCTGGGGGGTGTAAGGATAACTAGGGAGCAGGCTGTCCTTCTGGGATTTTTCTCCCTGGAGACTTACTGCCTACATGTCCCACCCAGACACCCTGACCCTAAACTCAGCCTCCTGGGGGAGATTCAGCACTGTCTCATTTACTCCATTTTGGTAGGTGAACGTTTCTTATCATGCAGGAGGGTTTATTAAATCAGTTCCCTCTGAGTGGCGTTCTCTAGAGTTTTCCCAATGATACAAGAGAGCCCTCGGCCATCTGGACTGTGTTAGAGGCAGACAGTATCATAATAAGATCTTTTGGTACCTAAATGGGCTTCAAAATGGATCTGGGTTACATCATCATCCCCACTTGTGAGAACATCAAAGCTGGAAACACTGGCTGGAAGGTTATGAGTTTTCACCTACCCAACGAAGCAAAATTAGCACGTCCTCTGCCCTCCCTTGGTGGGTATTATGTGTTTTCAGTGACCGGTTTATTGGGAAATACTTCCATCACATTCAAACATCATTCTGGATGGACTGTGAGCTAGAAGCAGAGAGGAACCTTCCCTGGTGAGATGACCCTGTTTTTGAATTTAAATAACGATTTTCCACTTGAAATAAATAAAATATCGACCCTTCTACTCGGATGGACCATTCTACTCCAGGACCACAAATGCTGATTGATTCTAGAAGTTGTAAATGAAGGTGTTAAATGTTATTCTCAAATGTGCTCCCTCTCGTACACGCGCGCACACACATGCACGCACATTGCACATGCACTCACATAGCGTTGCCGAGCCTGGACGGCGTTTTCTAGGAGGACCGATGGTCTTGGAATGGTTGTTGACTTCCTTTCATGTTGATTTCCCAAGAAGTATAATTTTTGGATTATACTTCTTGGATTATACTTCTTGGATTTCCCAAGAAGTATAATTTTTATACAATCCTAAATGATCATTTCTTTGAAGAAAGAGAGACGGAAAAGAACCTAAAGGAAGGGTTGGTTTGGATTCTGCTGTGGGAAGTCTATGCTTCCATACAAGTGATAAAAGTGTGGGGAGCTGCAGAATCAAAGAAGTACAGATCCAAGATTTGGGTTACTTTCCGAAGAGGAGCCCCTCTTACTAAGGTTGACGCTTGCTCACTTTTAGATCTTGAGATTTTTTTCTCCCATCAACTATGGAGCAGAGTCAGAAGCCACTTCCATTCTGACAGCACCAAGATATTCTTTCGTTAGTCACCAGAATGTTTAAAATTAATAAGACTGTCACTTCCCCAGAAAGTAACATTCTCACCAGTTGTGTTCTGGATACCCGACGGAATCGGAGGGGAAGCTCCCATGACAATGAAGTCAGCCTACCCTACGGGACAGTGGTTCTTCAAGTGAGATGCCCACAGTGACAAAATCAGGGTCTTGTTAGAAATGCTGACTCAAGTGACCATTTCTGGGAGCCCCAGTCTGTGTCTAAACCAGTCCTTTCAATTCGAGCTTTGCTACTCTTGAGTAAGACAACACACACTTCCCTTCGCGTGCTGGTGTGAAGTCAGTTCCTGGGGATGTGCGTTTAACTGTTGTCACCTCAGCCAAAATGTGCCTGGAGAGACCACAGCAAGCAGCCAGTTGCCTCATAAAAGTTCACAAAGTAAAGGATCTGTGCTGTTTCCTTTATGTGTTAGACACCCCATCCCTGAGTGCGAGTCTGACCCAGACGCAGGGAAGGATGATGTCCAGTGGGTGAGCTGATATGTGATTGTGAGGACAGAGGGGCCAGCACTGCCCTTTCTCTGCCGCTGCAGAGCAAGGAGACGTTTCTGCCCTGGGCAGAGCCCTGGCCACCCCGACAGTCGCATGGATTTAGGTACGCTCGTGTAGAACAGCACTCCCCCTTCTCGAGAGTCCCAAAACACATCTGTCTTTGCTTCTCTCCCTGAATGCAGAGGTTTTGGCACACTTGGCTTCCCTAGTTGAGGCAAGTGCCTTGCTCATTGGCATTTTAATATATATTTATTTGTTGCTTGACTGAGTCGTTATTCTTGTCAAGTTACGGGGCCCCTGCCAATACCAAGTGCAGAGGCATACAGCAGGCTCTTAACTGCACAGTTGTGGGTCCTCCTCCCAGTCCCCCCAACTCACTGAAGAAATCGTCAGCCCATTTTAGAACGTTATGTGATTCGGAAAGTGCAAGTTGCATGAGCATTTTCTCCCTTAACTCCATAGCAGCCCAGACTGGGAGAGCGCTGGAGGGCTTTTCAGGTGGAGAAATCATAGTCCCTGGAGCTTTACTGCAGAGCAGTGGGACCTCCTGCTAGTCTCACTCTTCAACCTTCTGTGGCTCCCTATTGTAGGTTAAATACGCAGTGTTTAGTTTGGAAAAGAACTGTCCACAGTCAGAAGTCTGATATCAACCTGCTTTTCCCAGCCGGGTGTCTTACCCCTCCTCCACCGAGCCCACCCTGGACTACGGTCAGAGCAAAATCATTCTAGGACAGCACTCACCGAGCCCTCACTGTGTGCCACACACCATCTCCCGCATCGTCCTCATAACAACTCCCATGAGGCGTGGACACTGTGACCACCTCCATCTTACAGAAGAAGAAACTGAAGCACAGAGCAGCTAAGAAACCTGACTCAGAGCCCTGTGGCTACTCGTCAGCCCCTCACTACTCACATTTGCCCGCACATTCCCTCTGCCCGGGGTCCCTGAGCCCTGCCTTGGGTGCCCGGCTCACACCGGCTCCTCTTCCAAGCCTCGCTGATGATCACTTGCAGGAAACTCTGGCCGGCCCCTGCCCCTGCCCCTGCCCCATTTGGAGCTGCTTGTACTACTCTGTTCTCTTTTTCCTTCTCCCGTGACAACGGAACCCCCCTGAAGACACAGCTGGTTTTTGAGCTCTTTGTAACCCCGGAGTCCTGGACGGTGCCTGGCCCAAGTTAAGAGGTCCTCACTCAGCAGATACTGGAGGAACAAAGGAATGGATTGATGGAGCCCTGCCCCTGCTTCCCAACCTGGTGTTTACGCACCAGACTGGTTTTGGGGGTAGTCAGGGGGCTGCGGGAGGCACTGACCTTGCTCCGATGAGTCTGATGTCTCGGGCAAGTTTCTTGCAGTCGGGGTTCTTTGTCCAAACCAGGTGAAACATACACTTTGATCTGATGAAGGGACAGCAGTTCAGGCTCTTTCTAAGTATCGAGAGGGTCAGTTTGCTGGTTCCCCTGGAAGGCAAGATAAGTCAGCCCTCTGTAAGCTGGGTCCCGGGAGCAAAGCTCCGTGACAGGGACACCTCCCAGTCAGTGCCCGTTCTGCCGAGGCGTGATGGAGCATCCGGCTGGACCCTGGTCTTGGAGGAGAGCTGACTCCGTACAGCACAAAAGGGCCTGTTGAAGGT
>RCUC01069712.1:0-15390 GCA_003697995.1 Taxidea taxus jeffersonii | reverse complement strand
AGAGTTAGGAAATCATCTGTCCCCATCACTTTTCTGATTCCTGAGGTCTCTTTACAAGTGTCTTCCAAATGCTGGTTTTCAATAATAATAATGATAATGGTAATAGTAGTGGCAGTAACAGTAACAACGATAACAATAGTAACACAATGTAATAATAATTACTATGATGAGCAACCAACATTTAAAGCATGCTAACCATGAGGTAGACTTGATATGCAACTGACATCTATGATCTCTGGTAATCCTCACAGTAGTTCATCGTGCAGGTGAGAAAGGGGCAGTGGGTTTAAACAGAACAAGTCATTGCCCAGAGTCACATGGCCAATAATTGACTGACTCAAGAATGAATCCAGACTTGTCTGGTTTGAATCCATGCTTCTCACCTCCATGTTCTATGTCTCTCCATGCCTATTTCAGTTCTTCTGGTAACAAAAAAACCTACTGGGTAAGGCAGCCTGCTCTGGCTTTATCTGTTTTCTACCTTGCCATTAAGTACCATTTGTGTAGCAATTTAGAATTTACAAAACACTCGTCTAATTTAGTCTATTCTATTTATATCCCATTTTACAGACAAGGCAACTGACGGGCTTAGAGAAAGAGAGAATGAATTGCCAGAGATAAGATAGGGACACAGGCCCGTGACTCTGAGTCTAGGGGTTTCTACCGAGAACTTCTTCAGATAATGAGTGGATGTCTCTTTCCTGTGGCTTCTACCCATTGGTTTCCAGTCTAAGATCAAGATGCAAATTACATAAAATGAATACAATTATAGCAAGATTACGGTTTTTAAAATTGCTCCTAAGTAAAGGTAGCAGGTAGTATCTATGTTTTGATTGGTAATATAGAACATATTGTTCTGTAATTGTATATAGAACATATCCTTCCATACAGGGATGCATTAAAACCATTATCATAAAACTACTTCTGAGAATATAAAACAAGTTCTGAGAATGAATAGTAGGGAAAAGGGAGAATAACAAAGGGAGGAACAGATTTCCAATCCTTTCTGATACAAAACTGGCTGTAAGCACAATTGTCTGTGGCACCCCCTCCCCTACACCCTGAACCACCCTCGCCTGTGATATCCTGTGATACCTGCTGTCCGGCCACTCTGACCTTCCCTTGGACTTAGTGCCTGCCCCTGAATAGGTCCCTTGATTCACTCTATGTGAATTTCCGATTGACCTCTTTGTCTCCTGCCCTGGGCTGAATTCCCTGAGAGCAGCCATTGGATAGCTTTTGTTTCTGTGTCTCTAGAACCTGACATAGCATCTCATAGGTAGTTGGCACTCTTTGAATTACCCACACCCCCACTACCAGCCCAGCTACTATAGGGCAAGGAATGCTCCATCTTCCAAGCTTATTTCTTTCCCTACCCCTCTTCATCTTCCTTCTCAAAATTCTCATTCTCACTTCTTATTAGGTAAACTAGTGAATGTCATGGGTAGGAGATAAACTAGGAGATAAAGTATTCTTATTTTTACAAAAGAAGACACTTGTTAACTAAGTAATGATTAAAAAAATCATGAAAGAAAACAAAGTAAAAATGTTAAGATATTGAGAAAGAAAGTCATTTGGGATCCTGGGGCAGGGGAGGGGACATGTTCCAGAGGGTAGGCTGCTGTGTGAGTGTCCCTCCATGATGTGGCACACGGCCCCATCTGGCCTTTGCAGCTTTCTTTCTTCTTTTACTTATGAACCTATAGATTCTCAAAATCTACTTGTTCAATCTTATACTCAACAAGTTTTCATGGCTACAGTGGAGACACGCCATGGGAAGATAGAGCTCACATATGGAGACACAAGTGTGCTCTTTCCAAGTATGGATCATTCATAAATA
This sequence comes from Taxidea taxus jeffersonii, assembly GCA_003697995.1. NCBI lineage: Eukaryota > Metazoa > Chordata > Mammalia > Carnivora > Mustelidae > Taxidea > Taxidea taxus. Next base: position 13,550 of record RCUC01069712.1, on the reverse strand, counting down.
TATAAAACCAATTATAGGAAGTTCCTCAGAGGAACCAAAGTCCTGTTTTTTAGAGACAGACCCAGACTGGAACTGGGAAGCCATTTTTCTGTTTGTCATCAACACACAAAATGAGATCTTTCCAGCTCTTATCTACCTGAGAAAGGACTAACAGTGTTAGGTGTGTTCTCATCCTGGAGATACTCAGATGTTGTGAGGAAGGGTTGAGTTGCAGCTTTGGGAAGAGGCCTTATTCAGGTCACTTTGGGGGTCCTGCAGGTTGTACCGTGCTGTCCAGCTAGTGTTTTTCAATTGCTAAGTGACAAGTGCTAGCAAATTTCATTATACATTTTTTTCTGGGTCATGGGGATTTATCTTTCTTTTAAAGTGATTGTTGTTGTTATAATGTTAGTCATTTAATTGAACTTGGCTTGAACTGGGTAAGAACCAACATTAAGTTGTGAAGAGAAACTTTTTTTTTTTAATCATGAGGAAGAAGTAAGAGAATGAAATAAGGATGAGAACTTAATAAGCATTAGGCAACTCTGTGAACAGTCTGGAATAGTCTCAAAATGCCTTTTACCTTGGCAACTATAGATGAGAAAAATGTTTTCCTAATATTTTCTAAAATTCTACCCTAAAAGAGAATAATCCTTTTTAATAATTTTAGTTCTTTTTATTTTTACTGATTTTCCCTCAGAAGATTTTCTAATTATTTTTTCCTGCTTTAAAAACAGGAAATTATGATTTGTCCAAGTTCAAATGAACACAAATTCTCTGTAAAACAGATGCTTTCTTCCCCCTCTACTCCCCAGCCTCCAGACAATATTTTGTCAGCTCTTGGAATGCTGTGGGAGTATTTAGCTTTCCTTAGTAACTCTGGGTTAGGTAGGCCCAGTTAGAGAAACATCTGATGTTAATCTGGAAGTTTTTATACCCCAGTAAAGCAGAAAAGCTACCTATACAGAAAGGCCCTTTGTAGGAGGAGACTGAAGACAATAGAGGCATTGAGAGACAATGAGGACATCAGGGAAACTAGCCACTGTTAAGAAATCCTTGTTCTGGGAGACACCTGGTATTGTGGGTGCTAAAGAGATTGGATTACATTTTTAAAAATGCAACTTATTTTGAATGCCATTGACTTTCTCTCTTTTTTTTTTAAAGATTTTATTATTTATTTATTTATTTGTTAGAGAGAGAGAGCGAGCACAGGCAGACAGAGAGGTAGGCAGAGGCAGAGGGAGAAGCAGGCTCCCTGCTGAGCAAGGAGCCCGATGTAGGACTCGATCCCAGGATGCTGGGATCATGACCTGAGCCGAAGGCAGCCACTTAACCAACTGAGCCACCCAGGCATCCCGAAGAGAAGTGTTTAATTATTAAAAAAAACTTATAAATTTTCTAATTTGAAAAAGCTTTAAAATCTCTACCTTCATAAACCCAGTCAGTTATTCCATTGGATATTACGTTTTCTTCTCCACTCCATGTGATCCTCTGACTTGTTGAATTTGGTTCATTTTTAACATAAATATCATGGTTCCAAACGTATGCCTAGAAACATTGAAAAACAGATTGGTGAGTAATAACCTGTTATAACATATCTTATTCTGGAGTTAAAAGATATCTATCAACTGTTTTATCCTCAAATAATATTGACACGTCAATGTAATGATTACCTTGGGTTATTCAATTTGAGCAAGATAAAGTCATTTACTACCCCTTCACATTTTATTTATTTATTTATTTATTTATTTAAAAGATTATTTATTTATTTATTTATTTGAGAGAGAGAGAGAAAGAGAGAGCACAAGCATGGGGAGGAGTAAAGGAAAGGGAGGAGCAGGCTCCCCACCTAGCAGGGAGTCTGATGTGGGACTGGATCTTAGGACCCCGGGATCACCATGTGAGCCAAAGGCAGATGCTTAACTGAATGAGTCACCCAGATGACCCACCCTTCACTTATGATTTTAAAAATCATAAGTATACAAGCTATAACTCCGAATAATTCTAAAGACACTCGATATATTAAAGAGAAGCAGCTCAGCTCACAAACCCCACTATTTGAATGCTGGAGTGCTTGTGAAGACTCAGGAGCCTGATCATTTCTACAGAATAATGTCTGCTTCCCATTGCATTCTGGGGGCGGTGAGCTGAGGGAGTGCATTCAATGTTGCGGCGGGGGGGAGAATTCTATCTACAAATGAACATCCCGTCTTCCTATTCAGATTCTTTTGCACTTCTGACATTCTCCTAGCATTAAGAACATGAAGGTATATCTATAGGGACACAGAGAAGGTCACAGAACCAGCAGGAAGGAGGTACACGCCCCAAAACGAACAAACAAGCAAACAACAGCAAACTGAGGACAAGAGAAATTAAAATTTAAATGGTTATTTTCCCAGTCAATGATGAATTCTCCAGTAGTAGTTCAGAAACTTTCAGGAGTCCTATTTACTGTGTTAGACTAGTAAAATGCTATTTTAGGCAATAACACTATCTTTGATGTTGAAGTATCTGCTTCCTAAGTGTCTGCTCTGTGTCCGGTTGTGCAGCTTCTGCATGTGAGAGCGTTGAGCCATTATTTTTTTCTGAAAACAGAAGAGACTCACTAACCAATTTATGACCCTCCGGTGACCATGTGATCCACTGTGTGTTGTCCGGAATTTTCTCTTCTGTAATCAGCCTCCTGAAAAAAGAGAAAAGGAAACATTACCAAATGAATAAATCACAGTGGGATTTCCTTTTTTAAAAAATGGTATTGCACTAAAGAAGCTTAACAGATTTTATAAGGAAGTCACTGACCTTTTAGCTAAGTCATAGATGTCATATGAAGCCGTGTAAGAATGCCTCCATTGCTATAAAAGAAAACAGACATCTCAAACTTCTGTGATTCTTGACAGTTCAGCCACTAGCTATAAGAGCACAAGATGAGATGTAAAGTAATATGACAATGTATAAATCTCACATTTTATCATGTCTTGTAATTCCTAGCTCAATCCTTACAATGTTGGAATTAGGAAGAGATTCTTAGAGAACACCTAGTACGAACTCCTCTGGACCTTGTCTGTAACCTAGCTCTGGCGTCACCCCTGCCAAGGAAACTTTTCAAGATCACAGTGCGCCGAAGTGTTGCTTCACGGCAAACATCACTCCTAACATTTGTCATAGCATGGGAAGTCTACCTGTAAAATACAAGTTTTTAGTTGTTTTTTTTTTTTTTAAGATTTATTTATTTGACAGACAGAGATCACAAGTAGGCAGAGAAGCAGGCAGAGAGAGAGAGGGGGAAGCAGGCTTGAGAGAGAGGAGGAAGCAGTTTCCCTGCCAAGCAGAGAGCCCAATGAGGGGCTGGATCCCAGGACCCTGGGATCATGACCTGACCTGAGCCGAAGGAAGAGGCTTTAACCCACTGAGCCACCCAGGCGCCCCACAAGTTTTTACTTTTCAATCACCTTACTGACAAAATATTTAAAAGATCTATAATTCTATTGCCGGTGGTGATGTGGAGAAATACTAACTTTCCTACTTTGATCATGAAAATATAAAGGGCTAGTGATTTTTTGAAAGTCACCTGGCCAAAAAAAAAAAGAAAGCCACCTGGCAGTATCTGTTAACATTGAAACATATATACCACTGATATTTTAAACTGCCATCTCAAGAATTAAAATTCTTAAATTTTAAAATGGGATTAAAAGCTTTTAAGACCTTTTATAAACATTGTTTTGACAATAAATGTAGAAGTTTAAAAAGGGACAAATTCCTTGGAAAACAAGTTATCAAAACTGAGACAAAAAAAATGGAAAACCTATATAATCTTATACCTAAAAAACATATTGAATCAATAAATAAAAACGTGCACAAAGGAAACTCCAAACCCAAATACCTTTAGCAGCAAACTCCTTGTTATTTAACTAAAGGAACTAAAAACTTACACATATACAAAAACCCTCCACACAAATTTTTGGTTTTATTCGTAATTGCCAAAACTTAGAAGAACCAAGATGTCCTTCAATAGGTGATGGGTAAACAAACTGTGGTTCATCCAGACATTGGAATATTATTTACCAACAAAAATAAATGAGCTATTATATTACATCACAAAAAGCCATGGAAGAAACTCAAATGAATATTTCCATGTGAGAAAAGCCAATCTGAAAAGATTACATATTGTATGATTCCAACCATATGACATTTTGGAAAAGGCAAAATTATGGAGACAATCAAAAGATCAGTTGTTGCTAGGGGTTTGGAGGAAGGGAGGGATGAAGAGCTGAAGGGAAATACCCTCTACGATACCAGAATGGTGGATACATGTCATTATACCTTATAGATTTGCCAAAACCCATAGAATATACAACATAATGAACCCTAATGAGAACTATGGGCTTTAGTTGGTTATAATGTTTCAATAATGGCTCATCAATTGTAATGAATGTATCATACTAATGCAAAATGTTAATGATATCGGAAACTGGGACAGAGGTTGGGGGGAGATGATGAGGAAGTATGTGGGAACTCTGTATTTTCCACTCATATTCTCTAAGTCTAAAGCTGTTCTAAAAGAATGAAGTCTATTAATTTAAAAATAAATGAATTCGAGCTATGCCAGATAACTTGGAAGAAGTTCCACACAGAATCATTGAGAAATGCAAATTACAGAAAAGTATGGAAAATAGTATTTTATTTTTTATAGAATAAGCAATGACTAAAATAATATCTATCTTCATAAAATATCTATCTTCATAGATTATTTGAATAAGGGGGAAAATATAAAATATGGAGAGAGATATATTCTAGGTTCTTAACATGTGATACTTGGGGAAAAGGTGGGGGAGAGATGAGGAGTAAGGAGACAGACATAAGAGGAAAAAAGATAAGACTGAAGAATATATATATATGTATATACACACACACACAGGCACACAGATTTGCATTTATGAAAAATTACATTTATATGTGGATGCATTTATACATCAAAGATATTTTAAAAGAAATTACATGCCTTTATGTCTGTCTTCCCTATCATAATCCTAGATGTAAGAAATTGTGTCTTATTCATCTTTAAATCTGAAGTCTCATCTAGTGCAAGTCACATAGTCTCTGTTCAAGAAATAAGCCAAACTAACATAAAAATAAAATTTTACCCATGAAAATGAAGTCAATGAAATGGATAGCCCAAGAATACCCAGCTTGTATAAGACAGAGCTGAGATACAAGTCAAAGGTTCTAAACTTGAAGAGTATTTCCCACTTATCATTTATCATCCTCCTATCCTCTCATGTCAACAATTATGTATTAAGACCTTTTTGCAAGTCATACTTTTTTAAAAATCCTGGTTTATTTTGACACAATGCATGCTTGTTTCTGAGGAGCCTTTGAATACTCTACTTGAAAGAGCCAAAAGGTGTATATTACAGGCGAAAAATATGAAGAGGTTTAAGAAGGTTTGAGATCACTCAGGATGACAGATCCATCATGAGATGCAAAAGGAAACCCAAAAAGTTTGGAATGTTCACTTCATCTTTTGAAACAGACTCATCCTTCTATTAAGGTTAGAAACTTTGGCAATTCTCCTCTATCAGGCATTACTGGATAAGACAGGCTCAATCTCCTTGAGGAGCTCCTAGTTGAATGGGGGATATTTATGGGCAAGTAAACACAAGGAAAGAACCACAGGACATCTAACAGAGGTAGGTGGGGAGAGGCAGGAATCATAAATCAGGCCTTGGGGAGAGAGAAAGGTCTATGGAAAAGTTGATTGTTAGACTGAGTTTCAAAGCGGAGAACTGCCACACAGGGAAGGGGTTAAAAAAGCATCGTATCAGAAAGACGTTGAAGCACAAAGTTGGGAAAGATTATGTTTAAGAGTTCAAGATTTGGAGCTTCTAATCTGGATTCACGTCTGGCTATATACTGAATGTTTGTTGCCCACCCTCCACCATTCATATGTTAATCCTAAACCCCCTGTGTGATGATGCTGGAAGTGAACCTTTGGGAAGTAACAAGCTAATGAGGGTATGTCCCTCATGTATGCAATTAGTTCCTTTATAAAAGAGACTCCAAAAATATTCCATGCCCCTTCTCCATTTGAGGACATGGAGAAGATGGTCAACTATGTTCCATGAAGTGAGATGTCACCAGACACTGAAACAGCTAGCACCTTGATCTTGGACTTCTTTCTCAGCTTCCAGAACTATGAAAAATAGATGGGTTATTTACCCACCCAGTCTATGGTACTCTGTTAGAGCAGCTTAAATGGACCAAGACAAGTCTCTGCTATGTAATATTAGGCAAATTTCTTTCTAAGCTTCAATTTTCTCTCTAGGAAAATGCAGCTGATGCCAGCCACGATCTCATGAGAGGTTCATGAGAATACATATGAAGTCTGAGCAGGGCCCTAGAATATTGTCAGCATATCATAGTTGTTGCAACTATTACCTTTGGAGCACTCAGCAGTGAATGGAGATGCTGTGGGAACATCCATACCAGGCTGTAGGGTACAATGTAGAAGTAATACTGCTCTTTCTGAATGCACTAACTCTGTCATGGGAAAGCCATGAAGTAGAATCTAAAGAACTTTGCACAGCAGACCTCCAAGGAAAGAGAATAAAACTAGACTTTTCTTTGTTTTGGGTAAATTTATTGAGAACAATTAGTCAACTGGAATATTGTCCACATGTGATAGGTGTCGCAACTGTGAGTCATTCTGGAGCATTATGCAATGAGTAGAAATTATTGTAAATTGCACATGTATGCAGTACAGAAAACTCTAGTGGATACTTTAAGAAGTTAAATAGAAGATAGAGTGCTCTACTTTCGATAATCTTTACAATCTAGCGCTCTACAATCAAAGGTATGAAGAGAGTAAAATAAGCTAATGTGATAGAGAGTGAGTGGTGAAGTGTGGGAGAACAGAGTGGCAGGGGGCAAAGTTAGGTGTAGCAATCTAAGAAAGCCTAAACCTGAATTACTAAAAAGGGAACGCTGTTAGATAATCAGGGGAAGAAGGTTCCAGGAGGAAGCAATAGCAAATACTTTGGCTCTTAGATGGGAATTAATGATGCTTGAGAAAACTGAAGAGTGCCCCTAAAGGTTCTCTGGCCATTAAATCACCTGGGAGCCCTTACATCATAGGGGAACCCTTGTCTACCCCTATCCCCCATCACCGCACTCAACTAGTTGGTGTGGGGTAGGCTGCAGGCAGCAGGCATTTGCATTTTTAAAAACCTCCAGAGGTGACTGCAAGGTTCAGGCAGGGGTGAGAAGCACTGGCCCAGCATCGTGAGTCTAGAGAGGGTAACAGACGATGGGTTAGCAAGGGCAGAACGAGGTCTAGTCACACAGGCTTCTGAGGATGCTGTGGTTAGAGTTTGTATTTTATTCTGAAAGCAATGGGAAACCACTGGTCATGAGGGGTTAGGCACAGGCATGACATAACCTAACCTAGGTTTTAAAAGGAGCACTGTAGGTACTGCCTGAGAAGGATGCATGGCAGTGAGATGAGGGAATAGCATGAAAACAGCAAAAGCAGCTAAATGCACATGGAAACTCCAGTGACTCCATAAATACAAACTACCAGTGATGGCCGTCCAACTAAGGTCTCCCAGTGAAATACAACTTATGACACTTACTGAACTTGGCCAAATAGTAAATTGAGCTGGTATTTACCTTTCTGTTTGTACCTTCACCTCATTGTCTTTATATGTTTGTCCTGAACATGGGCAATGGCTATTCAGTGGTTCTCCACCCTGGTTGCTCATTCAGAATCTACCCATTTAAAAAAAAATGATGTCAGCTTCACTCCAGAGGCTATAATTTATTAATCTGGGGATTGGACCTGGCCATTGGGAATTTTTAGAAGCGATTATTAATCTTGAGACATCAATAAAAACCACTGAATTAAATAAATAATCCATTGATTGGGAACAGATGTGTTGAAGTTGGCCTAGGATTCTGATTGGCTCCCAGCTGATAGGGTTAGTTGTACAGTCTGAGAGTCTTCATGTCCAGGAAATGGAGCTAGACACCTTGAGTTCAGGGTAAATACTATGATTCAAAGTTACCACATTGGAATGGGAAATGGAGTAGGAAATGGTTTGCTTTGCCTGAGTAAAGAAGAGTTGGGGTGTGAGATAAGGCCCCTCAGTGTTTATTATTTATTCTAGAATATAAAGGCAAAGGTGGGGATCCCCAGCTTTTTATTTTGTTTTCAAAGCAGAATATCCCTATAGGGTTTTTTAATTTTTTTAATTGTTTTTATTAACATATGATGTATTATTTGCCCCAGGGGTACAGGTCTATGAATCATCAGGCTTACACATTTCACAGCACAGCCCATACCCTCCCCAATGTCCATCACCCAACCACCCTCTCCCCACACCCCTCCACCCGGCAACCCTCAGTTTGTTTCCTGAGATTAAGAGTCTCTTATGGTTTGTCTCCCTCCTGATCTCATCTTGTTTCATTTTTTCCTTCCTTACCCCCCACAACCTGCCCCACCCCACTGCCGCCTTAATGTGTCCTACAAGTCTCAAAACTTCCTGTATTTGGTGACTGTTATCAAATTAGGAATAACTAAAAAGCTACAGTTAAAGATACTGGCGATTTGCAGCCAGGCTGACCATGAAGAGGATACGCAATTAAACTTTCCTGAGGCGTGAGGATCTGATGTTGGGCTGAGGCTCCCCCTTGAGAATGGTTTGTATATGGTGGGACCCAAAGGCTGCAAGGTGGCCTGAGTCACCTTGCAAAGTCTCTTCTGGAAGATAGGAAGTACAACTCTTTTTAAGGTAAATACTTATTGAGAGTTTTACTTTATGTAAAATTGAGACAAAGGAAATAAGGGGTTCTATTACTGGAAGCTTGCTTTTAAATTACAAGTTTCCTTTGTTAACTTATGCTTTTAATATTTATAATACATTACTTATACTTCTTAGCATTTAAAAACACTAAAATGAATTTCTTTTAAAACAGTTGTTGGACCTACCTTTTACGAATGAGAATGGCTATTTCTTCTTTTGACGCTGAATTAATGAGTTTTTAGTGCCTATTATATTACTTAGGTGTCAATTTTTTTTAAATTTACATGTTGTGAGTTAGCGTACAGTGCAATATTAGTTCCTGGAACAGAAATCAGGTATTCATCACCTACATACAACACCCAGTGCTCATCACAAGCGCCTCCTTAATGCCTATCTCCCACCTCCCTCCACTCAACCCTCAGTTTGTTCTCTGTACTTAGGTGTCAACCTTAAATATTCATGGACTTGAAATCAGTTATAAAATAACATCCTCATAGGATTCTTTAAATGTCACAGTAAGACAGCATTTCTTTTACCTTCACATAGTTGTACTCTAAGAGAATAAACTGTCCATCAGGAGATACCGAATAATCATTTATAGTATGTTCAAATTCCTCCTGTCAAACAAGTGAAAAAAAGAACAATTGAACAATTGCACTTAACAACCATTATTGAGCACTTACTACGTAGAAGGTATAGCTCTAGACAGACATGTGGCTCATGCCGTGGGAGCTCTTAGAAATGGCACGATCCCCCCACAAATGATCATGATGCAAGGTGTATGGTGATCACGGTTAGAGAACCAGGCAGGGAAGAATTAAATCTAACCAAGGGAAGACTGCCATGAGGGTAGGGATCAGGAAGAGAGAGAGAGATTTCCCAGCAGGTGGGGGAGAGCATGAGCAAAAAACCAGATGTAGGAGAAAGGATGCATATTAAGAGTGTCCAGAGGTTTGGTGTAACCTGAGTACAGTATAGGGTATATCAGGACATAGAGGACATAGAATTGGAAAAATAGCTGGGCCTAAAACATAAGAAGTGGAACTCTAAACCACTTTTTGCACATGGATGTGATAGAGTCTCATCTGTCTTTACAGAGATGCACGGGGACATGGTGGTGGACATGAGATGAGAGGGCTTGCATCAGCCCTGGCCTTGGGCAACACAATGATCTCATCTACAGAAAGGAGACAGGGACACAAGAGTGGAGTACTACCACAGATTAAAAAGGCCTTGAACCAGGGCCCTACAGTGGAGATAGGAATCTGAGGGACACGACATTGTAGACGAAGAAGTGATAGGGCTTGTTAAATGGCCAAATATGAGGGATGGCAGAGGAATCAAGGAGGATTCTGAGGATTCAAGGAGTAGAATTTCACTTTTTAGCCTACGTGACTTGGAAGGGAGCATAATTTACCAAGATTGGGAACTCAGGAAGAGGAATAGGGTGCTTTCAGCTTGAGAGGAGAGTGAAGGGGAAATAACTAGTTGAGCTTGGGATACTGAGCTTAAAATACCTGGAGGTCAGAGGTGGGCAGGAGCAATTCAGTATGAGAAACAGAGATTTTGATCTTGACAGGAGGTTAGTGTTGAAAGTGTGCATTCGAGAATCAAGGCCAGGCAGGAGAGCCCTGTTGCTGGGGAAGGGCATGAAATTCACTGAAGAAGAACAGGCAAACTGTGGAGAGAGGCCAGCAAGGGAAGACAGAGCCCTGATGGGCACTTACGCTTAGGAGTATGGGCAGAGGAGGAGGAATCGTCAAGGGAGACTAAAAGGTAGCCAAGGCAGGGAGCATTCCAAGAAGGAGAGAAAGATCCACTGTGCCATATGCTGCAGAGAGAGTTCAACAGGATGAGAAATGATAGTACTCATGATTTGAAAGGTTATGAAAAAAAATCCTCAGAATTTCCTTAAAGTATAAATGAATTATGCAATCAAACATACAAATGTACTGTTTTCCAAGAAAATGGAGCTGTTTCCATATTCAGCGTTGAATAGCAAGATATTATTTTCTTGTTTGTAGAGGTATTCCTGATCTAAAGAAAGAAAATGTCTGGATCAGTATTTCAAGTTGCAATTAAAAATCTCCATAAGCTAAAAATGATACAGAAAAAAACTGAAGGTTTAAGCTCCACTAGTACTAAATAAGCATTTCAAAGTTGGAAAAACATTAAGTGATGAATATTACACTAGTATGCATCCATTTTTCCATCATTATTGTCAAAGTTTCAATTCACTTTTAACTTTTTATAGCCCGTAACAAGGAAATGTTAAGGTTTATTTTCCTTTGTACCTGTAAATAGAGAAAAATACTTTCCCATATGGTTTAAGAAAACAAGGGTATCTTTTCAGAGCCACAGAAGTGCCCCACAACCTAACTAGAAGGAGCACAGGCACAAAAATCTGTCCCCTCCCCCAGAAAAGTCCTTACCTGAAATCCAACGCAAGGAATAGAATTTCATCCTAAAAGTATTTTTTAAATAATCAGTTAGAGTGTAAGTTCTGCGACTGTCAGCTGCAGCATCATCTGTTGATTAAAGAAAAGAGCCAAATGTTCAGTAAGATAGAATAACCTAAGTTTGGGATAAAATAAACAAATGGATCACTGCAATATACACTGGCCGCAAACTATAGGAATTACACTAAAAATGCAAAACACATTCTGAAGGATTTCAGGCTGGATGGATGGAGTGGAAATACACTTAATTGTTAGAGCACAAGTGAGTTGTGTGTCTCCTTGAGCTCTCTATTAGTGCCCGCATTAGTGAACTTCCTCATGAAGGTCTAGATCCCCCAAATCCAAGGGAAATATGATGTGAGTCCATTTTCTAGTAGTCATATGTAAAAAATGGTAAGGTGAAAAAAATTTTAGTAGCATATTTTATTTAGCCCAATATATTCAAAATATTATTATTTCAACATGGAATCAATATTTAAATTTTATTAATGAGATCTTCCACATTCTTTGTTTTTATACTACTTCTTTGAAATCCAGTATGCCATCTATGATTACAGCATGTCCCAATTTGACTAGACACATTTCTGGTCAGTAGCTATGGGTGGTCATGTAGTAGATGGCATAAGGCTAGGCTGTCTTTCTTAGAAGCCTGAAGGTTCCTTTCCAAACTCTCTTGCTTTGCATGGACCTTTAAGACAGGGTGATTGTCTAATTCAAGATCTTTGTTTCTATGGTGACCTTTCCTTGCATTTGGGGGAGGTTTTCATGAAACCCTCCCCTGGACTCAGTGACACCTCACTTCTCCTCCTAACCTCTGGTCATTCATGTTCTATCTCTTTATTTTTCTCTATTGACTTCCAAGGCAGAAATGCCCTGATACTCAATCTTTAGCTTTTAGCTCTTGTCTCTCTTCATTTTTCTTCCTAGAGGACTCCAGAGAATGTGACTTCCTGGGTTTCAGGCATATTTTCCATCTAAATTCATGACAAAACCTATACTCATTACCTCAGCCTTTCACACCTCAAACTCACATTTCTAGTGCTGTGTTGGGCCTTCTTAGTTGACTTGTCCCATATTAACCCTAGACTTACCTTGTCTAAATTAATCGTCTTCCTTCCAAAATAATTTTCCCTAGGGAATTCGTGTGGTTTTAGATTCTGTTACTGGAAACCCATATTCAAAGTCTGAAAATCATTTCTGATGTCTCCCTTTCTTTCAGTACCACTTGTATCTGGTTAACCCTGTTGATTCTTCCTGTGAAATCGTTCTTCTGGGTATCTTGCCCTTGGTTTCTCCCCAGTCCAATCCCTCCACTGTAAGACCCCTGGAAAGATTTTTTCCAAAATGCCACGTTCATCTCAGTGACCTTTTCCTCAAAAGCCTGCCCTGATTCGCCATTGCCTAAGGAAAGATTCCAACTCCTTAGCATGGCACTCATGGCCTCCACAGTCTGGCATGAGACTCTCCAAGCTCGTTTCCACTTACCCAGTGTATGAACCCTCTAACCCACTCACACTGATTGCCTACTGGACCCAGAAAGCCTTCTTTTTGGCTTTTCTGTCTTTGCTCCTTGCCTCTCCCCTGCAGCATCTCCAACCGCTTCCCGGGCTGTCACAGTTCTCCACCTGCCAACTCCCTCCTCTCTCATCAAGTGCTGCCTCCTCTGACTTTTGCCCCCAGACTACTCGTTTGGTTTTTCTAATTAATAACTTCTGGTGATAACTATTTTTCCACGCCTACCACTGTGGGGGACTGAGTTAGGCTACCTATTCGTTGAAGAAAGGGTCTTGGCTTGGTTGATCGTTTCTTTTTCATCAACTTAGTACCTAGCACAGTTCTATGCCATAGTAGGTACACACAGCTTTTGCTGATGACATGGGCTATCATTCTCCAAGGCTGATGAGGCCAGCGTGATTCCCCAATCACAGAACCTCCATTGATGACAAGCAGCCTAAAGAGTTTTTCCATATACTATATTCTTCCCACATACTTACAAACATATGCTTACAAAATCAGGCACCATCGTTTTAAGTTTTCAAGAACCGTTCTTACTCTTTCGGGGATTGAAAAGTCAATAGCAGCTTCTCTTGTTAATTTTTTATGGTCTGTAGAAAGGCAATCCTCTCACAGGAAATGCTCTTTCAAGAGATGTTCTCAAGATTTTTTTTCTTTGGACCTTATCTGATAACATAGCCTTGGTTCTGCCTATGAAACTTTCAGCTTCAGTAGATAAAATTGTTACACTTTATTAATTTATTGATTTTGTTTATGCCTAGTTTGCTAAATAAGTTGAAGATGAGAAAAAAAAAAAAAA
>RCUC01069711.1:0-14455 GCA_003697995.1 Taxidea taxus jeffersonii | reverse complement strand
TGGAATCTAAAAAACAAAACCAAGAAAACCCAGACTCAGAGATAAAGAGAGCAGATTAGTTGACAGCCAGAGTAGAGGAGAGTAGGGAAGTAGGGGATGAGTGCAGCAAGAAGTACAAACTTCCATTTATAAAATAAATACATCAAGAGCATGTAATGTGCAGCATGGGAAATATAATCAATAATATCATGTTAACTTTATGTCAGGACAGATGGTAACTAGACTTACTGAGATGATCATTTCACAATGTATACAAAGGTCAAATCACTATGATGTACAACTCAAACTAATGTAATATCATATATCAATAATTTTTAAAAAATTAGATGTGGCCATCAGATAAATGACTTCAACTTTGAAATCTTCTTGAAAATATTTTAAAATATGGTTTGAAGAAGAGAAATGCCACTGCATTTCCAACATCTCTTCTTCAAAAACAGTGAACTTGAAGTTGTACACACGAATATCTACTGTGTATTCCTTGGGAAAGTAGTCATTAATCTTAAGAGCCCTGTCAATAAATATTGATTCTTTATAGTTCAATGTAAAAGTACATTAAGATTGAACACATTTTCAATAGGAATGGGAAGTGGAAATATTCCCAGAGCAAAATACAACCGCATTTTAGGATGTGCTTTCACTCTTCTTTACTGAAACATAAAAGATCACAGCAAAAAATAATCTTCCTTGAAATAATCTTTCCTAACTCATCTTCAAAATAGAGTCCCTGTTGTTCAGGCATGCATACACATGGTTGCACCCCCCACACCCCGCACACACTGAGAGCCCTTTATTAAGTGATGGGAATTTGTACTAAACCCAATGATTTCTAATATAAACAGTCAAAAATTTTAAATGGAGTTTCAGTAATCCTTTCTGTTAATTAAAAATGTTAAAATGCTCCCAATGCAGCCTACTAAGAAGAAAAAGTAAACTTCACAAATGCTTTGCATAGTTAGGTCAATTACAGATGAGATTAGAAAAGTCATAACTAGGGAACCTATTTCTTAGTGTGGCTCTGGTGGCTAAATGGCCTCTGACTTTCACGAATATTTGTTTGATGTCCTGTATGTTTCTGAGTATGTCAATTCTTTTTTTTTTTTTTTAAGTGTTTATTTTCTTTTCAGTTGGTTAACATACAGTGTTCTATTAGTTTCAGGGTATATAATACAATGATTCAACACTTCCATGCATTGCCTGGTGTTCATTATAACAAGCACGTTCCTTAATCCCAATCACTCATTTCCCCCACGCCCCCACCCACGTTGCCTCTGGTAACCAACAGTTTGTTCTCTACAGTTAAGAGTCTGTTCCTTGGTTTGCCTCCACTCTGTTCTCCTATACCTTTATTTCTTAAATTCCACATAGGAGTGAAATCATAGGGTGTTTGTCTTTCTCTGACTGACTTATTTTGCTTAGCACTATGCTCTTTAGCTCCATCCATGTCATTGCAAATGACAAGATTTCATTCTTTTTATGGCTGAGTAATATTCCATTGTGTATATATACACAGCATCTTCCTTATCCATTCATCAGTTGATGGGCACTTGAGCTATTTCCCTAATTTGGCTACTGTAGATAATGTGACTATCTACGTTGGGATGCGTGCACTTCTTGAAATAGTATTTTTGTATCCTTTGGGTAAATACCTAGTAGTGCAATTGCTGGGTCATAGAGTAGCTCTATTTTTAACTTTCTGAGAAACTTCCACACTGTTTTCCAGAGTGGCTGCACCAGCTTACATTCCCACTAACAGTGAAAGAGGGTTTCTCTTTCTCCACATCCTCGCCAACACCTGTTGTTTCTTGTGTTGTTGACTTTAACCATTCTGACAGGTGTGAGGTGATCCCTCATTGTAGTTTTGAGTTGTATTTTCCTGATGGTGAGTGATGTTGAGCATCTTTTCACATGTCTATTGGCCATCTGGATGTCTTCTTTGGAGACATGTCTGTTCATGTCTTCTGCTCATTGTCAGCTCTTGTCGTCAATTTGCCCTAGGTTATGTCTTTTTCAACAAGGCAACAATAAATGTTAATCAGCTCCATATTTGTCCACTGATCCCCAAAGAAAGTCTGCATGTTCCCCAGTGATTTCTGTAAGCTGTCGTTTTTCACAACCTGTGGATGTGGTGTGTATTCCTTCTACTGAACACGGCTGTAATGCCCTACTGTCTAAGGGGTTTTCCAATCCTCTTCCTTTGCTCTTCTAGCTTCTCTGCTGAAGTGTTCTCTCCCCCAGCATGCCATGGAGAGCCATCACCCAGGAAGTCCTGGGACTGAGACTATGGCACTGGTACTCAGGGTCTTCACTCCCCCTGGTGGCCTTGGGAAGGAAACCAGGAATTTCCTGAGCAGCAGGCAGGATAATGGATTTTTTAGAAATAGAGCAGAAGACATAATTGCAGGTGGCAAATGGGAAGAGCGGCCAAGATGAAATAGTAGTGCGTATTTGGCCATTACCACTGGAGATCAAGACCATGACCTGGTGTTCAGTATACTTAATATGTGTATGTCGTGGAGGAGAAACTTTCTGCTTGGCTTCCTTTTGCCACAGGAAGGCACAACAACTAGAGAAATCTCCATGGCTTCTCTCAGCTACTTCACTAATCCTCCCTTGGGTGACTGGGAAGACTGGGAGAAGGAACTGAACATGTGTGATCCCACATCTGTCCCCTCTTTGGGATCTACCTCTCCATTGCCCTGCTTCCTAATTCACTAAGTTGGCCCCAGACAGCCTCAGTTGGTCTGGCTGTGTGTGTTATTACATTATTCAGTATTAGCATTCCTTCTGGCCCACAGCTGTAGGCCACATTCTTCAAAGTCCACTAGACTAGCACTAACTGAATTTTATTATGTCCATTTTCCAGAATCTTGCATAAGTCTCTTCCTTGGTTCTAAAGTTAGGCATTAAACAGAAGCATGATTTTCTCAGCCCCCTAAAATATTAACATCATAGGTGTTGGGGAATTGGGTGTAATCAGAAGAAAGATCAGTACACAGGAGAGAAATAAATTCCTAATATAATGGACTATGATAACAAAACATGTGAAGATATTGAGCTTTTCATGGTGACCCTGGAGAGTCCAAAAATGAAAAAATGGTTAAATTAGGACCAAGCAAATGATTTTTTTTGAAATGCCTCTGGTGGTATGTAATCATTATTAAAATAGTCCAGCAGTAGGTAATAAAGCATGAACATGTATATGAAAAACACACATATATGCCCACTTGATTTCATGTCTCCATGCGGACATAGGATGTACTGGTTGGGGAGCTTAGGGAACTCTGCTGTAGTCATTTTATTGACCTCATGAGTGCATGCTTTAGGTTGAGTCTTCAATGTCATTTCCAAAGGAAATTTTAAATATAGCAAGTTCACAAATTTTTTTTTTTTTTTTGTAATGACTGGTAGCTTCACCCTGTGATTGTAATGCCTGTGTCCCTCTCCTCGCTTCATCTCATCATGCAGGCATTTTCTCATCCCTCGGGATCACAAGAAGACCTGCAAGTGCAGTACAGTAAGGTACTTTGAGAGAGAGAGACCACAGTCCCATAATTTCTATTGTAGCATATTGTTGTAATTACTCTACTGTATTAGTTTATTAGTTCTTGTTGTTAATTCCTTACTGCATCTCCATGGATTCACTCACATTCTACCCTCACAGGTTTGCTACTTGTGGGCTCTCACTTAGGGGTGATGAGAGATGCTATACAGAATGTTCAGCATGACCTCGGTAGGGATGTATGTATAGGAAGAAAACCATAGTATATATAGGGTTTGATACTGCTGTGGTTTTAAGCATCCACTGGGGGTCTTAGAACATATCCCCCATGGATAAGGGGGACTCTTGTAGCACCTTCTGTTGAACAACAGGCATTTAGAAAGTAGAGAGAGATGTGTGTACCAATTCTATGCTGTATGATCAGATGCATTGTAAGTGTGATTCAGTGGGGAGAAATTCAAAGCGGAAAAAAATTGCAAATAAATTTTGTTTTTTTTTAAGCACAGAAGAGAAATCAGTTGTAAACCTGTTATCTATTGTGTAAATTATCTGTTAAATAGATTTTAGAGAAAAGCAGATGTTTGCTCTTAGATGCCTCTCTTCATTTCAAAACCCGTCCTAACATAGATTATGTTCAGAAGGCACCCTGCAGTTTGATCAAATACTCCTTGAGCTGTAAAATTCATTGCAAAAAGAAGAAGTGCAATAAAAAGCAAAAGCGAAACCTTGGGGAAGAGGGATTCTCAGCAGGGAATTATAAGCTGCCTGAGGGCAGGGCTGTGTGTCCTTCATTTCTCCGCCTTCCTTGGGATTTCTCAGTCCTCAGTTGTGGCTTTGGTTAAACTGTCAATACTTGGGAAGTGATCACCATGGGGAATTGGTACATTAGAATGATGTGGTGGAAAAGGGCAGTCTGAAAATGAAAAGGCAGTGGACTTTTAAAAATTCAATGGGTTGGAGTTCAACAGTGGTTCTGTGAGGTTCCCACCCCTGTAAATGAGATGCATGTTCTCTGTCTTACCTGCTTGCTGGGAACATTGAGATAATATTCCTACAACACCTAGTGACTGCAGTTGATGTACTTCTTCTCTTCCACACCTGTATGGAAAACAGTTATCATCAGTGTATTTTGTTAAAAAACAAAGCAAAACAAAAACAAAAACAAAGTAGTTGGCTTGCAACAAGGTTAAGGAGGTTATAACCTTTAAATCTGAAGGAAATGGTGAGCCCTCTATTGATTAAAGAAATTCTCTTAGAAATCCATGGCCCCAGGTACCTCACCATCCTTGTTGTCCACCCACTTGGAAATGACTGGCCAGGTGGGGTGGGCTCCTCGAGCCTCTGGTGACACCTCTGGCCTGTCTTCTCACAGTGCTGGCCTTGGTGAAGTCACAGGGAGGAAAGGCACCACCTGCTTCAAACATCTCTGATTTCAACTTTTTGTGCCTCCTTTATTGTTCCATGGAAAAGCCCATATCAGCCTCTCCCAACCTCCTCATGCCTCCACTTGTTGGATACCTTGACAGCTTGTGTGTTTAAATGGGGGTAGGTGTGCTTGGTCGGGTTTTCTCTGGACTTGGGGATGGGGATCCATGGATTCATTCACATTCTACCTTCACAGGTTTGCTAGTCGTGGGCTCTCACTGAGGGGTGATGAGAGGTGCTACTTTACAGAATGGTGATCATAGCTTTGGCACTCCTCCAGGGCAAAGGGAGGATGCCTAGTGGCTTTTGGGGGCAGAGCAGTGTGAACTGTTGCAATCCTCCTGTCTTCTCTAAGCAGAAGGCAGCCTCAGGGAAGGCTGGGGGTGTTCTCTTCTTGAGGTCAGGGCAATCACTGGCAGAGCAGGGGACTGCTAGCATACAGTGGAGAGCCACATCTCCTTCCCCAGGCTTGCTGAGGTTGACTATGGGGAAGAAGGGTTGTGAATGGCTGGCATTGCATTGAGTTTCTGGTTTTTGAGGGGTATGAAAGCTAGGTCCAGCCTATGCCTCGGGGCTCCAAACTGTGCTGCAGGTGGCCGATTAGGTGGGAGCTCTCCAGTCCCCAGTGGACCCTCTGGTGTTGTGGTTTCACGCATGTAACTTGAAGGTCTAAAGGGTGTCATCTAGAGGAGCTGGCCCTGAGTCCAAGGGTCTACTGGTGCCGAAGCAGATGCTCTGGTTGAGCACCTCTCACATGGCATAGGAGAGCTTTATCTTTCCCCGAGCTTAACGAAATGGGGGCCCTTCCCTTTCTCAACAGGGAAAGTCACATGAAGGCTCCCTCTTCTTCTTTATCCTTCTTTATCCTTTCCCAAATCCTAGAGGAGGAAAAGAGAGATGAGATAGGTGATAGGGCATAGCTTCCACCCTTTATATTCTAGAGAGAGGGAGATTAACTTGAGAATGATGTTGGATCCTTAAAATTGACAAGTATTAAGTCCTATTAAGTGAAATTAGTGTGTTTTATTAACCAAAAGTCACTGAAAGTTTAATAAACTTAAGCTATAAGGAAATCTGCTACCCAGCAGGAATGGGAAGATTGACAAATCACAGCAGGTAGATGTTACTGAAAAAATAAAACCATTTGATATTGAAACATCAACAAGTGGTGATTCCTCATATAACCAAAGAAGATATTTTCAGTCCAGGAGAAGCTGTGATAATAGCTGGCCTCCATCTACGTAACTCGTGGGGTCTTACCAACTCATAACTGATGTTATAACCCATATTATATATGGACTAATGTCAGCAGCTTCCAGGTGCTGGGTCTCGCAGAAGCTGCCTAGCATCTCCCCTGAGGGCTTGTTTGTCCTGTTGGGTTACCATGAGTAGGTATTTTAGCTAAACAGCATATACACCAGTGGAACAGGAAGGCAAATTGAAAGCCATTGTTTCTGGGAGAGCTACCATAAATGCTGGAAGGTGAGAATACAAAGATAGCTGTTGGATTAGGGTGTAAGGCAATAAAAAGTATGGTAAAAAAAAAAATCATACAAGTCCAGAATTGGTCTGCACTCAGTCTGTTCCACAGTCTTGATGTTTAATTTCCTACACCTCTTACAATTAACTAAAATGAGAGCTCACAGAAGATCTACCTTACAACATTGACCATGCGTGAAGATGATGTTGCCTTTTTTTATTATTTTTTAATTTATTTTTTTATTTTGGAGATGGGGGAGGGGCAGGGGGAGGGGGTGGGAGAGAACCTCCAGCAGGTGCCCCCACTGAGCATGGAGCCTGATGCAGATCATGACCTGAGCCAAAGTCAAGAGTCAGATGCTTAACTGACTGACCCAACCAGACACCCCAGTGATGTTGCCATCTGATCTAGGTCCAGACTTCAAAAGGGCCTTTCTTTCCATGAAAAGATGGGAGATTGAGTGTGTATCATGTTGTAAGCTTAAAAAAAATTAAATATGTATCCAAAAAAGTCAAATTTTTTTGCTTTGGCTGATTTTTTATTTTTTAGCCTTTTTTAAAGTAAACTTTCTTATTTTAGAACACTTCTAGATTTACAGAACTGTGAGAAAACAGTACAGAGAGTTTCCATTATGCTTTGCACTCAATTTTCCCTATTATTAACATGTTACATTCTTATATTTCATTTGTCGCAATCAATGAACCAACATCGGTACATTATTACTAACTAAAGTCCATTGCTTATTCAGTTTTCCTCAGTTTTTCCCCAATGTTGTGTTTGCGTTCTGGGGTCCCATCTAGGATATCATATTATATATAGTATTTCTGTCTCTCAGTCTCCTCTTGGTAGTGCGGTTTCTCTGACTTTCCTTATTTTTGATGACCATTGATGACTGTGACAGTTTTAAGGAATGACAGCCAGGTATTTTTTAGAATATCCCTCCATTTGGGTTTTTCTGAGGTTTTTATCATGATTCAACTGAGGTTATGGGGTTTGGAAGGAAGACCACAGATGGAGTGCCATTCCCATTAAAGTTACTTCCTGTCAACATGACTTACCTCTGTTGATGTTGACTTTGATCCCTTGGGGCTGAGGTTGCTTCTCAGAATCATCTGGAGGATTCACTGACCATTCACATTCTTGGGTCTGGAGTTTTTGTTCTTTTGTTTATTTTTAAGATTTGCTTATTTGAGAGAGAGAGAGAGGTCCCGTGAGCGCAGGGGGCAGGAGAGAAAAACCTCAAGCCAACTCCCCACTGAGTGCAGAGCCCAGTGTGGGGCTCACAACCCTGAGATTGTGACCTGAGCTGAAACCAAGAGTCAGGCACTTGAGAACCAGTAGTTCTCAAATCCTTAGGTACATCAGAATCAGAATCCTCTGGGAGAACTAATAAAGAGTACACAAGAGCCTGAGGTCATTGAGAAAGCCAGGGCCTGTTTTTTTTTTTTTAAACCAAGGTTTTAAGGTGAATTCTGGCACAAGTGATGTTTGAGAACTAGAATAAAAATATTGGATGCAGGATCCTTTTGCTGTAGAGGACGTCTGTTGTTTCTTCTTACCAAGCATGGAGTTCTGTATTTCATGCAGAGTCCCCAAGACGTGTGAGAGAAGCCTGTCCTTCCTCAGTTTTTGTAGTTATTCCTGTCTCAGATTCAGCAGTGAAGCTTTGACCCAGCCCTGGCCAGGGAACCAGCTCCATGTTCTTTGTCTAAGAACTTGATCCAGGGCTGGAAGCACGAACCAATTTAATCTCATTAACCAAAGAGAATCACATGAATGGGGACTGGGAATATAAACATCATTATCTCAGGAATTCAGCGTTTTGAACATTGACATATGAAATGCCAAGGTAAACTTGACTCAAGAAGTGTTTTGTAATCAATAGTCAATGAACTGATTATCTAGTTATGGGCAAAATGCCATCTTTGGATTAATGATAGATGGCTATTGTTAAAGTAATTGTGAACAAAAGCCCTGTTTATTGAAAAGAGAGGTGATTCACGTGTAGCTGAGAGGCAAATTCACATGCCAAGATGTTTCTTGACTTTTTGCTCATGTGAAGGTCAATTATGGTAATTTATTTAAACAATTCATTGAGTGTATTAAAACAGAGTAATTGAAAGTAAAGATGTACTTATACAATTAAGTATTTGAAACAAAATTATAGCACACCTATATATGTCATAGTGTTACATATTTATTGAGACTTAATGAAGAGGGATGCTTTTTTTTTTTAATTTATTTATTTGATAGACAGAGATCACAAGTAGGCAGAGAGGCAGAGAGAGAGAGGAGGAAGCAGGCTGTCCGCAGAGCAGAGAGCCCGATGCGGGGCTCGATCCCACAACTCTGGGATCATGACCGGAGCCGAAGGCAGCGGCTTTAACCCGCTGAGCCACCCAGGCGCCCTGAAGAGGGATGCTTTTTAACCAGTAATCATCCCTGGATTATCCTTTTTGACAATGTAGATTTTATATACTGTTTTTATTGGAAGCACTAATAGCTAGTAATATAACCTACTTAATTTTTTATTATGGAATGCCTTCTAGTTCTTAATTATTCAATTATGATGATCATTATCATTAAGGACTGAAAACTACAAAATGTTTAAAAATAAAAAATTTCTCTCTTCTGGTATTCGAGATTATGCCTCCCCACCCCCACTTTTTAAAGGCACATGAATTTTTTTTTTTTCCTACCTGATTACCTTGGGATCACTCGCATAGTATGTGTTCAAATTATGCTAGCCATTTCAGAGTCTCCCAGACTGCATCTGTTACTTCTCCCCAACTCTGTTTCTGCAGAAGCATTTGCATGCTCAGCAGAGGCTTAGGATTAGGAATAAAATGAGCAGAAAATATTCTTTAAAATACATTGTCGGGAGAATGGAAGTTGGCGATTTTGAGTCCTAGCGTTTTCAACTGCCTTTTTCTTGCTAGCTGGCTGAGGAGGTGGATGTTTTTCCCTCTGTGATCTGCCTTGCATCTTAAGGATCACAGCAAGAGCAAGATTTGGGTGCCTTTCCTGTGCCCCGGTGTCTTTGTTTCCTAAGGTGTAACAAGTCCCCACAAATGGAACAGTTTAAAGCAATAGAAATGGAATCTCTCTCAGTTCTGTAGGCTACAAGTCCTTAAATGAACGTGTCAGAAGGGCCAGACATTCTCCCTCCCAGGGCTCCAGGGAAGACCCCTTCCTTGACCTTTCCTGCTTCAGCTGGTTGGGGGTAGTCCTTGGCATTCCCTGGATTGTGGCAGCATCTTGCAGTCTCTGCCTCAGTCATCACACGGCCTTCTTCTCTCTCCTTGTGTCTGTGTCTAGATTTTCCTCTAATGAAGGACACTGGGCATTGGATTCACTCACACCCCAATCCAGTATGACTTCATCCAATCTTGAATATATGCAATGACCTGGGGCACCTGGATGGCCCAGTCGTTCAGTGTCCAACTCTTGATTTTGGCTCAGGTCACGATCTCAGGGTCATGACATAGGGGTCCATGCTCAGTGAGGAGTCGGCTGTGATTCTCCCTCCCTCTCTTTCTGCTCCCCCCACTCCTGCACACGCACTCTCTCTCTCTCTCAAAATAAATAAATGGATCTTTAAAAGAGTATATGCAAAGCCCCCTCTACAGATGTTCCAGGTTGATATAACTTTTGGGGTGCATTGCTCAAGACACGAAGGCTTCAAGGCTTCAGACACACACTCCATCCCTAGTCCGTTCTGGAAACCAGGGCTTCTGACAGGAGAACAAGGCAAAGCCCTCCTGACATTCTGTAGGAATGGAAAAGGCTAAGCTATGCTTATAGTATTATCCATAGCAACTCATTAGGTAAAATTTCACAAGCTATAAATCTTCCATGGGGCCATATTTTCCATGAGAGAGTGATATCAGATAGGAAGACAGCTGGGGAAAATGCACTGGAGGGACACTCAAAATGGGTATCAAGAGGTCACCCATATGATGATCTAAACCCTCCCAGTGTGGCTCATCTCATCTCATCTCATCTCATCTCATCTCATCTCAGGAGAGTACTCGGTGTCCTCTCAGTTTTACAGATGAGGAAATGGATGTTTAAGTTACATGACTTCTCCAAGGTCCTACAGCTAAGACATGGCACAGGAGAATTTTGTATTCATTTTCTCCAATGCAGATGTCCAAGTTCCTTCCTGTTTGCTAAAGATTTAGGATACATGTCTTTTTTCCTCTTCTAATTGCCCACCGAATTTCTGTTCCCTTTTCTTATGTGAAGTAAAAATGGTAGAATAATTCCTTAAAGGACAGTGTGGTGAAAATGACATTTTCCTCCACCCTTTAAAGTGGTGTTTGGTACTCACATATGTCCTCACTGTCCTCTTTCTTTCGCTGTCTTTGATATAAGACCTTTCTGACTACTACCTAATAGTCAGACAAGATGTTCATTTTAAAGGATAGAAGGCGAGCTGGAATGGATTTGGGTATAAGACGTACTGGTAGGGGTGCCTGGGTGGCTCAGTCAGTTAAGCATCTGCCTTCAGCTCAGGTCATGATCCAGGCTCCTGGGTTCGAGCCCCACAGCAGGCTCCCTGCTCAGTGGGGAGCCTATTTCTCCTTCTCCCTCTGCCACTCCCCCTGCTTGTGCTTTTTCTCTCTCACTCACTCTCTCAAATAAATAAATAAAATCTTAAAAAAAAAAAAGTTTAGCAAAAAAGAAGTGAGGTGCTGGTGACTGTGTTTCCAGCAAAAAAAGTTGTAGTTGGAAAAGTGCCAGCATTTGAAGTCCTTATTAGGGACTGTCTCTTCCGTATTCAGAAAAAGAGTGTAAGGTAAAATGGACCAGTATTCTACAGCTGAAAGAATGAATACATTCCTTCAATCAAGACTAGTTATATATTATTTCCATTTTGCAAGTGACAACATAAATGATTACTCATCGATATGGCCAACATATAAACCAGAGATTCAGGCAAAAGCCAGTGTTGTTTGTTCTCTGTCTACAAAGGAGCAAATTGATTGAGACTTGAAATATATTCCAATAAACTGTTCTGTGTCTTTATTGAATAATAAATGACATCGTATCATTAAGGTTTATTCAGTTGGTTTTTTTTAACTAATACTTAAATTTCCTTCTGCTCAATAGTTTTGATAACCAGTTTCAATCCTGCAGATTAATGTACTATCTCTTCTTGCTTGACAACATATTTGGTATTTTATCTCCTCTAGTGAATTGTTTAGAACAACAAATGCAAAACTGAAAAGATAATGCGAATGGATCAACCCTATTGTTTGTTCTCCTGGTGTTAAAAAACAAGAATTTCGGGGGCGCCTGGGTGGCTCAGTGGGTTAAAGCCTCTGCCTTCGGCTCAGGTCATGGTCCCAGGGTCCTGGGATCAAGCCCCACATCGGGCTCTTTGCTCTGCATTGGGCCTGCTTCCCCCTCTCTCTCTGCCTGTCTCTCTGACTACTTGTGATCTCTGTCTGTCAAATAAATAAATAAAATCTTTTTAAAAAAAACAAACAAGAATTTAATGGCTTCTCCATAATGATTTCCTTTTAAAATTGATGGGTATGAATTTGCATGTTTTTCCTCTGGTCCCTTATTAGGTCCTCATATGTGAAAACTAGCCATAAAGCTAAACAAATAGCACCTGGGGCCAAGGCCAAGCTTGGTGTAAGGAATTCTGCGTTGCAATACTTTCTAGGTCACATGGCTATGCTATTCCTTAGGGAAAAAAACTGTTTTGAGCAATATGAGTAGTGCACAAAATATGAACCCTACAAAGAATGGAATTTTACTGCTTGAAAGAAATCACTATTTGTGTGGGCTTGCAGATGAATTTAAATGTACATGGGAATGCATTGTTTTCCCTGTGACATTCTAAAATGGGTGCGTGAACTCTAGCAGACTTTCGAGAAAGGGGGTGCTGGTGTCTGCCCCTTGAGGTCGATTTCATGGGGGCGGTCGATTTCATGGGGGGCAGTCGCGTTCTCAGAAGCTCCCTCTGTGCTACTCCCACACCCAACTTGGCATTCATGCCAAGAAGATGAAGATAGAAGATCGAAGATGAAGACTGGGGTCCCCTCAGAGTCAGCTCATTGAGGCAAGGGTGCTTCTTCCTTAGCTGGCCCACTACCTAATTTATTTCAGATTCCGAGGCTGGGGCGAACTTGCGTTATGATAAATCATTCTGAGAACGTCTGCTGAAAGAGGTAGAAGATGAATTCATGACACGTATTTTACCCCCTAGAACCATATTTGAATAAAATATTTTAAAATTCTGCTGCAGATTTCTAGGCGCTCTGATTCCTGGTCTAACAGACCTTTGCTGTTATCTGTTGAGCTTTGTGCAACATTTCATTTAACTAAAGGATTCAGTGGCCAAAAGATCAGACAACTGTATTTGCTCTTCTGGAATTAAAAGGAATTTAGCACCTTTTAAAAGAAAATGACCGCTGTGTGTTTAATCTATATTTTCCGCTTTCAGGCACATTTCTTTACCATGTAGTTTATATACCTCCTTGAGAATTTTATGTAAGTTTGAGACTTCTTAATAAAATTTACAAATGCATAGGTATACAACTTTTCAGAGACAATTTAAAATATTCAGAGTTTACTGTAAGCCCTTGAACCCCAAGTCAAGAACTCTTATCTAAATGTTGTTATGATTATTATTATGAATTCTACCACCAGAGAGCTGAGATAAAAAGCCTACCACTTGACTTTATATTCTTTACCAAAATGAATTCAGTAGAGATACAGTTTTAAGTTTAAAAATAAAACTTGAGAAATAGTTAAGAGTATACTGGGAAATAAAATGCAGAAATCACAAAAAAGTCAAAGTTTGAATAAAAATAAAAAAATAAAAATTTTTTATTTTATTTTAAATTTATCTTATTTCAGATTTCTAGGACAACCCTCTCAGGTCCCTCCCTTGTCCAGAGTTTTGTACTAACACTTTGCTATCACTCAATAAACCTTGCTTTGCTGCCCACCAAAAAACCCCCAAACAAACAAACAAAAAACTACCAATCAAACAAACTTCAAATTTCTAAATAATAAAATCATTGTGAAATACACTGTCTGTGACAGATAGGAAAAAACTTGACACATAACTAGTTAGAAAGTTCATCTTTCTCCAACATAAGGAACAATCCATAAGAAAACAACTTTCATGATGGTAGAAAAATGGGGAAGGACCGTGAATGAGCAAATTATAAAATAGGAAATAAATATGTTCAAGAAAATGTTCATTTGCCCTTGTAATTAAAGCATAATGTAACAATTTGTTCTCCAGATCAGCAGACTTGACCAAAAAGCCCTGGGACCCAGGCTGGCATTCTGACAGGCCTCCTGAGCCGGTAAATCCAACAGCTTGCCTAAAG
The DNA here is from genome assembly GCA_003697995.1 of Taxidea taxus jeffersonii. Classification (NCBI taxonomy): domain Eukaryota; kingdom Metazoa; phylum Chordata; class Mammalia; order Carnivora; family Mustelidae; genus Taxidea; species Taxidea taxus. The sequence continues at coordinate 690 of RCUC01069711.1, read as the reverse complement.
TGAAATTTTTCAGTATGTCTCAAAAGCCCTGAAATGGCACGTGGCTTGCGGCAGTAATCCCATCTCAAAGAATTTATTTAAGAAAGTAGATAAGACAACAAAGGTTTCTGTAGCACCCTCTTTTAATAGTGGAAAATTGGAGACAATTTAAATATTCAATAAAGCAGATGGAGTAGGTAATTAAAATACGTCAGCCAATTAGATATGATTGAGTCATTGCAGTGACACCAGTTCAAGTGATTACTAATAGAGAAGGGGGTCAGGAAAAGATACTAATGGAAGATTGTATGTTACAAAAGTAGCTATAGAAGTTTGTGGGTAGTTGTAAACAATATCAGATATAGATATATACATATATATCTTATAAATGTATATATACATATATATATATATATATCTCCACATATTAATGCTGGTTTTCTTTAAATGGTGTTGTTTTAAGTATTTTAACTCTACTCTTTTTAAAATTGTATTGCTGAATCGCATGTTCTGTTTTCTGTTGTCCTTTGCTAATGAGATTGTTTTTAAAGTTTATGTGAATTCTAAAAAATAATGCTAAAGACATGGATGTATGAAAAATGTAGTCATTTCCAAGATGATAAGAAGTTGAGACTCTCCTTTTTATATTTTAAAGCTTTTAATTACATATCCATGTGATTTCATATATATACATATATCATAGTGATTTTA
>RCUC01069710.1:0-11136 GCA_003697995.1 Taxidea taxus jeffersonii | reverse complement strand
GTCTGAAGACCTGTGCTATCTACGCTCCTTCTCTAGCAGATGAAGAAACCAGAGCCAACATGTTTCCAAGGTTCTATCTAAAATCCCACTGTAGGTTGCTGGAAAACCCAAGTTTGGGTGTAGCTGATATTTGATCTTGAAACCAAAGCTCTTCCCACTCGAGATCAGAAATAAACCAAAAGAAAACTTTTTAAAAAGTAGTAATAGAGATCTATGTAAGTTATCTTAAAATAGAATTTCTTTTCAATATAAAATAATTTCCCCTTAATTTAGCAAATATAGTTAAGAACCATAAACTATCTGAAAGACTTTGCTACCCTCCATAAACCTGTGTGTGTGTGAATTCTATCAAGTTAGCCACTTTGACAGAAAGACAAAATGCAGTTTAGTGAGAACACAAGGGATAGCTCCTTTTCACTGGTTTCTTTTAAATCAAGACAAGGTGATGTTATCGGTATTCAAGCTCGAGGACAGGAAATCTGAGGTCACATGAGGCATCACGAACTATCAGACACGTTCTCTCAAGCACAGACAGAAGCTAAGGCCTGAAGAAATGGATTGACGCAGTGATCTTGGGCGCCAAGGGTTTCACTGGGCTGGACAGGCAGCATCCCTCTCCCTCAGAGCAGCACCAACAGGAAGCCTCACGTCCCCATGCTGGCCTCCCCAACCGGAAGGGCGCCGCGACTACGTACTCTTAGATACTCCTCTAAGTTGTGGATGGTGACCGGTATATCCTTTCCTCCTTTCTTCAGTTCGATGTTGGGAAACCCTGGCAGAGTGAAATCCAATCCTAGATCTTCAACTGAGCAGCCATTCATAGTCAGGGTTTCTAATGCATACTGTAGGCTCTCTTTGGTCTAAAAAGAGGGGATGAGAGATGTCAAGCACCATCATTCAGTTGGTTCTGTGTCTGTGTTTACAAGACAAAAGACACACTAATACATTTTAAGGGCTCCTCCCGCTCTTACAGGATTTCCTTTTGTGTCATCATCTACACATGAACAAGTCACAGTTCCCAAAGGAAATAATCTCAAGCATTTCAGAATCCAACTATTTTTATATGGAGAAAAATAAGCTCACTTAAGCGTTCCTTTAAAACGAGATGTCGGTCAATGTGACCACATTTCAAATCAGATTTCACAAGAAGTCCTAATCGCTTATATCATGGTCCACTTGAGAGTGGTTACAGAGCCAGACTAACTTTTCCTAAATTCTGTATTAATCTTAATGAATCCAATTATATACATAGATAATTACCATTCCTTAGACAGGAAACCATAAATACAAAGAATGTGTTATTCCTTAAGTAAATACAAATAGTGCACTAAGAAATGGTAATTAACTTTTACCGCCCCCCCCCCCCCGCCCCGAAAAGCTCAAGTCTAAGGAATACCCTGGAGATTTCTCATCCTATGACTTCAGGGCTAGCACAACAGATCTGTATCCACACAACAGTGCTGCGGTGAAGAAAGGTTCCAACAGAGCCCTCAAGTCATACTCTAAAGACAAATGTTAAAAGCAGTTTGTATTATTTATTTTTTTAAATGCTTACAAATATTTTAAAACTTACACATTTTTTTAGATTAGAAATCAAAGACCAATATTCAAAACTGCAAATACTACCTGAAAATGAAGGTACATGGTACAGGAGAAAGCGAAATAGCTTTCCAAATTGGAAATACCTCAAAGTATGAAATTCCTAGTGGCTAAACAGTCCAGGTGCAAGAAATTAGTCATTTAAACTAAAAAAAGCTAGGAAGTTCTGATTTAAAATTAGTCATTTTTAAAAAGGCAATGAAAGCCATTTAGGATTCCAGATTAATTCAGAACGCAGAAGAGGAGACAACACTAAGATTAAGGTATAATCTTAATCTGTCCTTCCCTGTAAAAGCCTATGTTTAGGTCTCTCCTCAGCTGCAGGTGAATCTTTGATGAAACCAGAAGGGAGGCCTTTCATTTTAGGTTTAAGATATTTCTCAGAAAGACTAGAGAGTAATCATCAACATCTCTCAAATGTTCTCCTCCTGGAAAGCTCTCGAAACTGCCCCCCACCTCTCACACAGATCAAGGTGGTCACTGCTATCCTAACGGAAAGTCTCTTCTCCCACAGCTACTTAGGGAACATCTTACTTATAAAGGTCTGCATTACAAAATGCTATCATTGAGAGGAATCTAGAATATATAGGGTCCCTGAGATATTTAAAAGGAGTTCACTGTTCATTTCTCCAGACTTTACATCAAAAGCCAGTAAGCTTCAGGCCATTTCCCATGTATCTTTTAAGAATTTACACTACCAAGTTTGCTCCATCTGTATACTTTATAAACAATGAGATGAGGGGCTCCAGAATACCACATACCACCATTCCTCATGCACTGGATGAAAAGTGGTTAATACAGTACAGCAGTTTCCACAGAATGTGGTCTCTGTGCTAAGCAATTTATACTTTTAAATTGACAACATAAAAAATCAAGATTAAAGATTTGTAGAACAAATCTCAAAAAAACAGTTGAAGAGAACCGGTGGCATGTTGCAAAACATGTAAGAGTGAAAGCTGCAGAACTCGCATGGGAGTTCCAGCTCTCCTCCCACTCTGGATCCACGACCTTGACCAGTTACTCAACCTATCTGCCTTGAGTGTCTCATGAGCAAAAGAAGAATAACAGAAACACCTACGTCTCTGACGCGTGTTGTGGATTAAATGAATTAATATACATACGGCACATGGAATAGTGCTGTTTTATTCCCTTTCCTTCCTTTTTTGGGGGCCACTATTTACCTAAAGAGATGATTCCAAATAAGATTGCATTCATTTTTAAAATTTACAAAGTTGGGGGAGCCTGGGTGGCTCAGTGGGTTAAGCCTCTGTCTTCGGCTCAGGTCATGATCTCAGAGTCCTGGGATCGAGCCTAGAATCGGGCTCTCTGCTCAGCAGGGAGCCTGCTTCACCCTCTCTCTCTGCCTGCCCCTCTGCCCACTTGTGATCTCTGTCAAATAAATAAATAAATAAAATTTTTAAAAAAGTTTAAAAAATAAAATTTACGAAATCAGTAAGCATAAAACTGATTCTAAAAAGTGTTAAGACAAAATATCTTCTGTGGAAAAGATAGACTTGGCCTCTTTTAAATATTAATTGCTGTCAATAAACAAACTGATTTTTCCAAAAATCACTAATTAATAAGGGAGATAAGATTAATTCCCTTACAAATCACCTTCTTCCCTGATAATGCATTTTAAAATCCCCATCTGTCAACAGCTCTTCTCCAGCTTATCGGGAGATGTGATGCTTTCCCTACAAAATCTGCTCTATTCTTACTTTACACAATTTATAAAATGGGAATTGATTTAACACTGGTCCATGTTGCCTGCCTAAATATAGCTAACTGACTCTGCACCGCTATTTTTTAAACATAACTTTTTCTTCTTCTGCCTGATTTAGAACCCACTATTAATTTCAGATTGGGTCAAATAATTTTTAATCTCTTATTAATATGTAAAGAATATACATTAATGATATAAAGCTCAAGATTATCCATTCTAACAGAGAAGCCTCAACAGATGTTACTAAGAAATAGTGGACACCCACCATGACCTTTAAAACTATTTTCCTGATCTTTCTATAAATAGTTCCTAAATTAAGCTACCTTTTTGGAAAAACAATCTGTCCTGAGAATAGTTTTTATTGGTTCAAATGCTTACTAAAAATATTCGGTATGTACAGTATCTGCCCGGACACATAACGCCCACCTAAAATTTAATAAGTAAGAGCCTTATGGGTTCAAGTCAGGAGTGTTTTTCATTTATTTGTTAATCAAGCTGTTATCACCTGCTGTTTTTATAGGTTATATTACTCACTGTGAAATCGTTTCAGTTAATCTAATAAAAAAATTAAACTCTTCTAAAGTAAGTAAAATAATGTAAAATAATAACTGCGTCAAACAGAAACCATTTAACGAAGACCTCATCTTGCAACAGTAGAAATGGATCCACTTGACCATTTCCTCATCTTCTAAGCTTACCTGGGATTTATCTTGTTCAAGTCTTTTCTTCTGTCTGACAATGTCTTCTAGGTGATACACTGATCTGGCTACAACCGGGTCAATGTCAAACAAATCATGCGATGTCAGTGAAGTTTCCTGCCTCAGCATCCACTTATAAAAGGGTAAGCCAAGGGGAAGGTCCACCTGCAAGGAAGTATACAAAATATTCTAACAGTCATGCTAAGCTTCTAGAACTGCCTCAGTTCTGTAACTGACACTCTTTAAAAGATCATTTATAAAGGTTGAGTAATAACCCGCCCCTCCAAAAGAACACATTTTGGAATTCTTTCTCTCATTACACACAACTGTTCCCATTTAACCCCAATTTGGGGCCCTGATATTGTGAAAAATTTAGTACACCAAAGAATCCTATTTAAACAATGACCCTAAAAAGGTTATCTTTCAATGATGGACATATATTCTCCACAAGAGCCTCCAAACTAAGAGACTGTTTACAGGAATCTTAATCTATTTGGGGCAGAATAAAGTAAATTCCACCGTAGTCTGCAATACTGCACATCTGGGGGAAAAGGAGGTTAAAAAGAAGAACCAACTAATTAAAACTGAAAAAAATAGAACTTCTAAAATAACTGGTTAACAGCCTATTCTGTAGGCAAGACAAAACTGTCAGCTTGGAAACCTGACACTGGATGAAAGAAAATGTCTTCTACATACTGACCAAGTATCTCAGATACTGGTCCTGAATTAGTGTTTTTAAATAGAAATCTCCATGTAAGTCATATGCCCATTAAAGTCTGTGACACACTGTTTTAAAACCCAGCATGAAGTGCAGGGGATTGAGATACTCTCAGAGTACACAGACACAGAAAAATGTAGACAAGCAAATAATCCTAAACTTACCAATCTGAAATCCATGATAGCCTTGGCCATTAATTTTCCTAAGAAGCGAAACTTCATCTTAACCTTTGCGATGTGAGCTGGCTTAGCTGTCCTACCAAAGGGAAGCGCAAACAGGCCCTGGAGGTTTTGAATATACTTGGTCCCTTCTTGGCTTCCTATGAAATGAGCAAGTCACAAAACTTTAGATGCTATTTCCAAAAACAAGACAGGACAAAACCTAATAACTAAGAACATCTAAGAAATTCTGTATTCTCAAAATCAGATCATGGAATGAAGTCCTATAGAGCTGGAAGGTTCTCCCCTAATTTGATAAAAGAAAACAAAGGCTAAAAATTGAATGAAGGTCAGAGATCATGGCTCTCTACTAGAAATTAAATCTATTTAATGAACTATAAAGGCCCTTTTAGCTCATGTGAAAAGCACAAACTGACCACCTCACACATTAATATTACCTTTTGGATTGCTAAGAGTCACTTCTTCACCTCTCCAGAGACCCAAGTCAGCTCTCTGTAGTTCCTGAGATACAAGTGCATAAAACTCCAGTGTAGGCCCGAGACCTGTACCAACCTACAAAAGAACAAAGGTGGAACGATTTCAATTTTTCAGACTTTACACTGCCTTTTTCTTGGGCCAACCTCTTTACAATATGGATACTAGCAGCAACTGTTTATTTCATCCATCATTTCCCCAACTGTCCTGACCGTGCTCCTTCAGGCTTGGTCCCCCGGAACAAGAATGAGCCACCCTCTGTTACTGCCCAAGACCCTCCCACTCGCACGGTGTGCTTCAGGCTTATACACTGACAACAGCACTGCTGTAGCTCTCGAACCCCTGGTGAGTAAGAAGGCTTTGTCTGAGGATGGATCTCCTTCCAGAGCCTTCTTGGGTTGAGCTGTTAGCCAGAAACCAGCTCAAATGTCGTCTCCTCAGAAGCCTCCTCTACGGCCCAGGGACTCTGCTCCTTTTTCTTTAGGGCTCGTTGTTCAGCGACTTCTCACATCACCTCACACTGCCACAGTTTCATTATATGTTTGCATCTCTCCCTCGAGGGCAACTTTAGTTCACCTCTGTACCCTCAGGAGTGCCCGGACACACAGCAGCCACTGAACACTGCTTTGCTGAAGAACACAGGGCCCAGGGAAGGTCAGACTCATGCCAGCACCCACCGGGCTAACTTAGCCTCAGGGAGTACATCCCTGCTTCTCAAGCCCCTGGGGCCCTAGGAACTCCTGAGAGCTTTATCAGTATGTTCGCAGGGAGATGGTGAGCATGTCCCGAAGATTCTTGCTTGATAGGTGTGGTTTAGAGCCTGGACCACTGGTTTTTTAAAACCAGCCTGGATGTGACTGTACAGCTTTGAATGAAAACCCCAGCTCCCTGAGAGGGATCCTGTGTCCATGTTCGTAGCCTAGTCATTCCTTCACATCCTATAAAGGTCTGGCCAGCTTGGACCATAAATTAGATATGGAGCTTATGACAAGTTAGTATTTTATAGGCCACCTCAAACCATCATCCTGGTCAAGAGAACTAGAGTTCACTTAGAGATGATCTGCAGATAATGGGCATTATTTTATCATTATCATAGTTACTTTTTAAAAGTATCCAAACTAGCTTAACAGATCAGATCCAAACCACCAAGTATTTTACTCTAACTTTGCAAACAGCGACATACCAGGTTGGATGTGGTGACACCTTCTGGACCCAACACCACCTTGACTTTTCTTTTTTTCACACTGCATATTCCAACCCATCATTCAACACTGTTAAGCCCCCCTTCAAAGTATATTCTGAACTGGTCCCTTATTTGGTTACTGCTAGAGCCTCCTGCATGCTCTCTGCACCAGCATTCCTGGCATCTCCTCGTCTAGCCTCACAGTGCCAAGAGGCCTCCCATCTCATTCAGAGCAAAAGCTCAAGTTCTTCCACGGCCTGCACCATCTGGGTGACCCCTCCAATAGCCTGACTCCTATTCTGGCTGGTCATTCTGTGGAAGGGCCAGGAATCTGCTTCAGGGCTTTTGCTTCTCTGTTCTTTAGCTAGAGATACCCTTCCCTAAATGGTAATGACTTGCCTTGTCAAATGTCCTCTTAACCACCCTATCCCTAAACCACCCTATCCCTTCCCCATCCCGATCCATCTTTATTTCTCTTCATCATGTGACCTATCATATGCATATGCTTAAGTATGTGGGGAAAAAAAAGTTCTATGGTGGTAGGAATTCTGTATACTTTGTTATCCACTGAATCCTGAGTACTGGAGGAGAGGAAGGAAAGAAAAAAGAGAAGCCAAGAGAAAAGAAAAAAACTGCAGTAACATCTGATATCCAGCAGATGGTGCTTTCGAGTCACCTGAGCTTTTTCCTCCTTTTAGCATAATTACCCTAGGCTAAATAGAAATCTGATTTCATCTAAGGAATGGGCTGTTATTTCTTTTTTTTTTTTTTAAAGATTTTATTTATTTATTTGACAGAGATCACAAGTAGGCAGAGAGGCAGGCAGAGAGGGAGAGAGGAGGAAGCAGGATCACCGCCGAGCAGAGAGCCAGATGCGGGGCTCAATCCCAGGACCCTGAGATCATGACCTGAGCTGAAGGCAGAGGCTTCAACGCACTAAGCCACCCAGGTGCCCCTGGGCTGTAATTTCTAAAGGTAAAACAGACTTACAATATTAAATTGCACTAGTATCACTGTAAACATGTCATCACAGCAAATTTGTGAGCATGGAAGGAGGTAGTCAAAGCTGTTCTGGCAATTCACACTGTAACCTGGGCTGGCCTGCTGTAGATCAACCTCATCTTTTCAGGCTTCTGTTCTACTCAGCCACTCCACTAGAAAGGTAAGTACTTAGGTTTTGTTTCATTTGTTTTTAAAGGAAGGAAAAGGGGGCGCTGGGTGGCTCAGTGGATTAGGCCTCTGCTTTAGGCTCAGGTCATGGTCTCAGGGTCCTGGGATATAGAGCCCCACAGGGAGCCTGCTTCCCCACCCCCCTTTGCCTGCCTCTCTGCCTGCTTGTGCTCTCTCAAATAAATAAATAAATAAATTCTTGGGGGGGAGGGGACGAAAAAGCATAAAGCTCTAGCAGTAAACACACAGAAAAATGAATTTTGACAACTGAGTCTTTCTCTTTCAAAAGCTAGCACTTACCACATGACATTTTACTGTTAATCATTCTAACAACAAGGGATGAGAAAGGTCCATCTCTTCTGCCCCTCTTGAGGCATCACCAAGGACTTTACAGAACCACCCAGTGTCATGGTCAGGCAGCGCTGGCACCACGCTCCAGAGTCAACGCTCCTAACACTTCACCCTCCCGGAGGTTGATCATTCGTAGCCCCAGCCAATCTTAGGGCTTAAAAAGACTTTTTGAGCCTAGACTGGTTTACCAATCATCCCTGTTCAAGATGGGGCCCATCTGGATTTGATACTTTGAATTAGGATTCTTCTAGAGCTACTCTGGATTCTTCCAGATGGTCACTTGCAGACCTGTTTGGTTGAATCTGCTTTACAACCTGAGGCCCTTTGTATCTAGAAAGTCGGTATTCCTCCCAAGCCCTACTCCCCAGTGATCCTCCTACAATCTTTTCCATAATTAGTGGGTAGGATCCAGCAATGAAGATTATAAAATGAAGACTTCTGCATCAGTAATTCAGTCCTGATGACCCACGGCACAATCAGTGTGATGCTATCGTGAACTTGTTCAGGTTCCATGTGAGGAAATGTGAACAGAACCACGAAGGATGCGAGAGAGAAAGAAAGACATTCCTGGCAAAAATATGCTGGGGTAAAAAAGTAAAAATTAAAGTTAAAAATAAACTCAGGAAAAGAAGTCACCTGGGGCAGAGATCTTGCAGTTTTATGAAGAAGAAATGCACACGTAAACATCTGAAGAACTGTATCTCTGAGCAATAGGCACCGTCAGGGTGGATTCAAAAAGAGCATCCCAATTTCTTATCCCAGCAGCCAACGCCTCCACTCCATCTCCCTATGCCCCATTGCTTCTGCTACTCACCACCAAGCCCAATCCTTTGCTCAACCCATGGCCTTTGGTCCCCTAGTTCTCCCGCTCTCTTCCATCAGTCGAACTCTATGAACCTGCTCACACACTCCTGGGACAGCAGGACTTGTGTGAAAGCCTCATCTACTTGCTACCCATACCGCTCAGCAGCCTCATGCATTTGTACCTCTGTCCTGTGCTCCCCCCACCCCCCCAACTACACTGAAATCCTCTGACTGCAGGAACTCTGCCATAACCCGGATGCCTAGCACACGGTCTACGTCCTAGGTCACAATGACTTCAAGGTTTACCTTCTGATGACTAAATTCTCTCAAATTAACTTTTCAAAAGTCTTAATGAGATGGAAATGCCTAAGAAAAATCAAGCTCAGAATTAAAATTCCTTGGATAACCATAGGTGATACTGCAGACTGTTAGTGGTTGTACTCTACCTCACATTTTATAGACAAGAAAACTGAGGGGCAGAGAGACTGGGTATTATTATCAGTGTAATAAAAGGTTTGGAAATTTTAGGTCTTTACGGTTTTAGAAGTCTAAATATTTTCAAGTTTTGTCTTAAAAATATTTAAGGGAAAGAGGGAGGAAAGTACCCCCAAGAGACTCAGTATTTCACAGTTAAAATATAGAGAAACCATTATTTGAAATCTCTTGCGGGCCTGTCCAGGCTGTTTAAAAGTGCCTCAACAGAAAGATATGACAAAGGTTAGAAAGTAAGTAAAAGTGTATTTTTTCTCCACAGCCGACAAGACTGTCCAACACCACAGGTGAGCCAACTACAACTCCGGTCCACTTTGTTTCTGTACCATCTGCAAGCTAACAGTGGTTTTTACAGTTTTCGTGGTTGCAAAATCTTGAATAATATATCTCACCACATGTGAAAATTAGATGAACTTCAAATTTCATTGACAATGAAATTTTGTTGGAACACGGCCAGGCTCATTCATGTAAGTATGGTCTCCGGCCACTTTCCTGCTTGTTACAACAAAGGCAAAATGCAGTGGTCACGATGGGCAGTGTAGGGCCTGCAGCCCTTTACACTCTCCCGAACCTGGGTTCTGCAATAATCCTACATGATTTATTAAAAAGTTATTAGAATAAAAATTATCAAAATCACATAAAATAAGGTGAAGATATAAAAACCTACTGTATCTCTACAAATTAAAAGCAACCAGAAAATGAGAGTATCATTTTCAACATCATCACAAAACAAGAAATATTTGGGGAGAACCTTAACAAAATGTGCACATCGAAAGACCTCTAGACTTAACTTAATAAGTGAAGCTGAGATTTAAAAGACCTAAACAAATGGAAGTCTACACAGTGTTCATGAACTCCGAGATTCAACACTAATATATGTCAATCTTCTCCCCAAACTGCCCCAAATTCAACAGAATCCCAATCAATACCCTGTGAGGCCTTTTGTAGACACTGACAAGCTTCTGATTCTAAAATTTACACGGAAATACTAGAGACTGAGAAATAACCACAACTTTGACAAAGAAAAACAAAGTTGGAGGACTCACACTACCTGACTTTAAGACTAACTATAAAACTATAGTAATCAAGACAGTATAGAGTAACAAAAAAGAACAGAAAATCCAGAAATAGATCCAAATATTCACAATTGACTTTTCAAAAAGAAGCCAAGGTCATTCAATATGGGAGAAATATGCCTTTTCAAACAAATGGTGCTAGAAAAATGAAATAGCCTATACTTAGAAAAAAGGAAAAATATCCTTAATCCCTTACTTTATGATATATATATATATACATATATAACTAAAAACAGATTACAGACCTAAGTATGAGAGCCAAAACTCTAAAATTTCTAGAGAAACACATGGGGGAAAATCTCTGAAAACCAAGGGTGAGGGGAAAATTTCTTGGGATTAAAAAAAGCACAAACCAGGAAAAAAAAATTGACAAACTGTATTTCAACAAAATTAAAAATGTCTGCTTTTCCAAAGACATTTCATAAAGAACTTGTATCCAGAGTAATAACTTAATCGTAGAACACGATGCTGGAAATATAGATGGACACTTCTCCAGAGAAGATATATGAATGGCCAGTAAAACAAATGGGAATGAAAAATCAGAAAAATGCAAACAGAACACAGTAAAATACTACTGTAAACCCCCCAGAACACCCCAAATTAAAAAGACTAGACCCGAGAGTTGGTGAGCATGGGAAGCCACTGAAACTCACAAGCTCCATCATTGGC
>RCUC01069707.1:0-16714 GCA_003697995.1 Taxidea taxus jeffersonii | reverse complement strand
CCAGTTCTGCAAGCCTGCCTCCTGGGGAGCCTCAGAGGAGTCCAGCCACCCCCAGCCCCGGGGCCCAGTTGTCTTCAGCCCTTGGCACCTGGTGCTGATTTAAACAATTATTTACAATAAATAATCTAATGATTGCTCTACCTTGGGGGTCTTCCTCCTTTATCTTCACCTAACCCCCCCCCCACTTTCTCACCAAGCAGAAATTCCTTTATTCCTTATACCAATCTGCATAAAGTTGGCATGGAATTGAACATGGCTCCAGGGAGGGCATCTCAGTTACAAAATGAGGGCTGAGGACCTGCTGTGTGCCAGGCACCGGGTTTGGCCCTGGGGAACAAAGGCACTGGGGTCAGGTCTGCTGTGACAAGGTTGCTGTGGTTAGAAAGCTCCCCTTATGTGGGTAATTCCAGAATAACAGCCCTCCCAGGATCCAGAGAAGGAGTCCACAGGAGCCTGGAGAACCGACTAGGAGTCAGGATGAAACCTTTTCTTGTGAAGAATAATGGAGGCAACCTCAATTGCTCTGGCCATTTGGCTTGGCGCGCTTCGACCCATTTCCCGAGGGTGTGCAGGGAGAAGGGTGACGAGGGGGAGCCAGGGAGGTCGAGAGGCTGCTGTTGGCTTCACTTGACAGAGGAAAAACATTTACTTCCTCCAAATGTCTTACCTAAGTTCAGACCAAAGAAGTAGGGCTCCTCATTCCCAGTTTTGCCAAGATATCTGCAGACATCTTAACTAAAATTGTAACGTATGCATTTGCTTTTTTTAGTGTTAAAATATACATAACAAATTGACCATTGTAATCATTTTTGAGTATATGGTTCAGTGGCCTCGGGTACCTTCCCCCATGTTGTACCACTCTGTTTCCAGAACTCTTTCATCATGCAGACAGAAACTTTGTATCCACTAAGCCACAAGTTCCCATTCTCCCCTCCCCCAACCCGTGGTAATCACCAACTTTCTGTCTCTGAATTTGTCTATATGGGTACCTCACATAAGCGGAATCATATAATATTTGTCCTTTTGTGTCTGGCTTATTTCACTTGCCATGACGTCTTCAAAGTTCATCTGTGTTGTAGCCTGTGCATTTCCTTCCTTTTCCTGGCTGAATAATATTCCATTGCATGCGTAGGCAACCCCCCCCCTTCTGATTATCCATTTATTTGTTAACGGACATTAGGATTGTTTCCACCTTTTGGCTATGGTGGATAATGTTGCAATGAACATGGGTATGCAAATATTTCTTCAAGACCCTGCTTCCAACCCTTCTGGGTTTATACCTGATATTGGAATGGCTGAATCATATGGTCATTGTTTTTTTTTTTTTTTAAGATTTTATTTATTTATTTGACACACAGAGATCACAAGCAGGCAGAGAGGCAGGCAGAGAGAAAGGAGGAAGCAGGCTCCCCACTGAGCAGAGAGCCCGATGCGGGGCTCGATCCCAGGACCCTGGGATCATGACCTGAGCCGAAGGCAGAGGCTTTAACCCACTGAGCCACCCAGGCGCCCCCATATGGTCATTGTTTTTTTTTAACTTTTGGAGGAACTGCCCCGTACATTCACTTTTTCCATAGCATGCTTTAAGAATCTAAAGGACTCTCATCTGCAATCACTCCTTGTAAACTTCACACTCTGCTTTGAAGCTTTATTAGCCCCTTTGAAACAGGTGAGAAAAATTGGAGCTTAGCTTGTTCAAGGTCACCCAGTTTGTATCGCAAGCAGCCCTCGAACCCACACCTCCTGACTCAGGAGCAGACTCCCTGGTGCTCAGCTTCATGATGCTACGTCACCCCTCTGAAGTGGACGCTTTTTCACTAGGGATTCATCCTGTAAACAAAGGCAGAGAACATAGATGGGGGGGGCAGACTGCAACAGGTGTTTGAGATGACCCAGCCCCACAACAGAAGCCAGGCAGTGACAGAGCCCAGATGAAAGGGGCTGCCATCTGCTGGAAGGGGACAGGTCCCAAGGGGGCCCAGGGCTGCCCAGAGTGACTTACACCCCACATGCTGGAGGGAGAGAAGGGGGTCCTCCTTTCTCCATTTACCTGAAGGACTTCCTATAACCTGAATGTCCCTTCTTGGCTGGTTACACCTGCCAGCCTTTAACTGTATGTAGAGGACCAAGTGCTACCTGCAGGAGGAGTTCCTTCACTGTGTCAGTGATTCTAGTCTGGCTGTCCCCTCAAAAGGAGGCATGGCTGCGGGAATGGGGTGGGCAGGTGGGGAGTACAGATTCGGCCAGTTGCTCCCTAGCACCAGGAAGCTTTATAACGTCATGGTCGGAGGTGTGGCTTTGGAGTCAGAGCTGAGTTCCCAGCCCAAATCTGTGCACTCCTGAGGAAATTACCCGTGCCCAGCCACGGTTCCCTCACCTGGAAAGTGGGGACTGCCCCAGCATCTACCTCGGGAAGCTGTTGCAAAGATGGTGTAAGACAAACCCAGCAGCCCCCACGTCGTGGGCCCCTATCACAATTGTTCCTGGAGCTGCTCAGGGGTGGGGGAGAGAATTGCTTGATTGGGGAGATGTTGGGATGACAGCCTGTATCCCACACTATGACATGGCCAGAGGTCATAGGAACATGGAAGGAAAGCGCATTCAAAGCTGGAAGGGTGTGGGGAGACCGCCAGCAAGGGAAGGACCAGTCTCTAGCTTTTGTCCCTTTTTATCATTTAGGAAGATATCTTTGGGAATGACAGCCTGGCTCAAATGTGTTCAGAAGTCCCATCTTCACTGGAGGTATACCCAGGAACAAGCGAGGCAGAGTCAGCAAGAATCCTAGGAAGGGGAGTCCAAGAAAAAAGTGAACCCTGGGGATGGAGAGTGGGCAGCTCGTGTCACCCATGCTCACCCTAAACCCTGGGGTTCTCCTCCCATAGCTGACATTTTGAAAGAGCTATTTTTTTTTTTATTCTGATGAAAGGGACGACTCCTTCACCATTCCCAATTAAATGGAAGCCCTCACACCCACACACAAATGTATGTACACCGAAAGTGAGAACAAACACAGTTGTCCAGGCAAACATTCATGTGTACAGGTAAACGTAAACACTTAACGGCAGGCACACCTGTGCTCAAATGCAATTTGAACATAATCCAAGAATTCTGCATTGGTATCTATGCCTATGCCTTTAATTTTATTTTTTACAAAAGCCTGAAATGTGTGGGATTCATTTCCAGTAAGGACACCCCACCCATTTAAAAACAGTGATTGATTTCAATATTTGTTACATCAGGATAGTGAGTGATCACGTGGTGTGGTGTGTGTGTGTGTGTGTGTATGTGTGTGTGTGTGTTTTACAAGTGCTAGCTGGAGAAGCACCCCATATTGGGCTCCCTGCTCAGCAGGAAACCTGCTTCTTCCTCCCCTCTCCCCCCTCCCCCCTGCTTGTAGTCCCTCTCTCCATGTCTCTCTGTCAAATAAATAAATATTAAAAAAAAAAACACAAAGGCATATCATTATTTTAGCAAAGCCTTCATATGTGCTCTGAAGTTCTTTAACAACTTCATTGTAAATATGTTTTTTTTTCTTTTAATAAAAGAAATCAATACTGAACCAGGTCAGTGTTAAAAACTTCACTTTGGGGGTTATATAGCTAATTCAGGATTGACCTTCTTAGTACTGATTCACTGACTGGAGGAGAAAAAACAAATAAGGATTCTCACCACCCTCCCGCCTTTTTTTGGACTTGTTTTTAATGTTATAGGAAGAGTCCTGGACTATGAATCAGAAATCCTGGGTTCTAATCTCCTCTCCGCCCCCTTAGCCAGCTTGTGTGATTAGTTTACCCTTTTGGGCCTCCATTTTCTCCCAAATGAGTTGAGCTAGAATGATGACCAAGGTCCCTTCCTAACACCAGAGATGGGGTAAGCACAAATATGCATGTCCCCCAGTCCTAACCTGTGTAGGGAGGTACATGCCTGTCCACACATATGTGCAGGCAAAGAAACAGATACACAACTCATACCCAGATACTCAGAAGCAAACACCAAAAAAGTACACAAAATAAACAGTTTTTCCTTCAAATGTATGCATGCACATATTTCTAAAATATTTCCATCTTCTTGAGATTCTTGAGATGAATCATTGCAATTCACAAGAAATGAAACCTATATAAGAAGGTAGTGTATGTCCTTAAATTACCCAGGCTTTCCTTAAACCCAAATTCTATGTGCCTATCTAGGGGAATATCTAGGTATGTTACACCACTCACTTCTCAACATTTCAGATTGTAACATCATATTCTAAGCTCACTGGAACAAAGGGCCCAAAGCCGGAGCCTTCTCCCCACATATGGGGTCTCTGGGGTCCCATTGCCCTTGGGGTCACTGTCTCTGGTGGGTTGATGGGGGGCTGTAGAAACCCCCAGCAAGGCTGGAGTCCCCTCAAAAAACCACGGCCTCCCTCCTGCTGTTCTCTCTCAGCTCACACCCCCCCAGACTGGCTGAGAAGCCAACCCAAAGGGGGTCCCTGAGTCCAGATTCTGTGAAGCTGAAGTTCATGGTCACACTTCTCTCTGGGAGTCAGGGTGGGGTGGGAGGAATCCAAACTAAGAGAAAATGAAGGAAGAAAATTCTGTGAATGGGAGCTAACTTTGCTGACTCCCCAGGTTACCTTACTTTCTTTCTGGCCCACGAGACACTCACAAATGTGTTCATCAAACTGTATTTGAGCACTTTCCATCCTGGAAAGCAAGCTGGGCACTTAACTCCTTCCCTCTCGAGGGTACAATGCTCCTTCTCCACCAGTGCGAGCCTTCTTTTTTTTTTTTTTAAGATTTTATTTATTTGGCAAAGAGAGAGAAAGCAAGAGAGGGAACACAAGCAGAAGGAGTGAGAGAGGGAGAAGCAGGATTCCTTCTTTCCTGCTGAGCAGGGCGCCAGATGCGGCGCTCAAACCCAGGACCCTGGGATCAGGACCTGAGCCGAAGGCAGACACTTAACCAACTGAGCCACCCAGGCACCTCCCCCTTTTTTTCCTTTTTTAAGATTTTATTTATTTGACAGAAAGAGAGACTGTGTGAGTCTTCTTCTGCAGCAGGGCCTGGCTAGGCCTCGCAGCTCTCCTGGCCCAGCCCAGCCTGCCCTACCCCTGGCCCAGCTTGCCCCAGTCGCCAACATGGCCTGCAGCTCTCCTCTATTTGTCCGGGGCTGTGGCTATTCCTGTGCGTGCCTGACTCGTCTCCTCTTCTAGACACAGGCTCCTGACTCTGGATTTGCCCTTGCAGAGCCTCGCCTGGTGCCTGTGAACTAGGGGCAATCAGTAAATGCTGATTGAAAGCCCAGATGAGCTCATCCTTTCAGAGTTACAGATACCAGATGATGACGTCATGGGTCATGCCTTCTTGAAGTAGGTCCTTCAACTGGAATCAAAGCCTTCAGCTTCGCATTTCTTGTCTTGGAGTTTACAGCCTGGAAGGGGAGCATGTGGCAGGGCAGCTGAGCCTACAGGACCACTGACACTGACGCCAGTCTCCACAGACACCTGCCCAGCCGCCATCACCATCAAGCTGGGCTTCTGGGATCCAAAAGCTTCAGTTTTCTCTCATTTCAGATCCTCACCAAAAAGTAGACAGATTGGCCCAGAACAGTTTTGCTCAATCTACGAGAGGTCTGTGATGTCCCAGAGGCAGATCTACAGTGAGGCTAAGCTCCGGGGTCCCACGGGGCCCCAGTCACGCACTCATGCGGTCTTGGTAATCTGGTAGAACACTACAGTTTCAGTGTAATCCGTCATGATCGCTTCTTTCTCCCACTCGGACTTTTGTGTCTCATGTGTGTCTGGGGGCTCTGACTCAGGATCTCCCCAAGTGAGTGAGCAATGGATCCACTGGACTTAGGATTGGTGAGGTACACTACCGGGGTCCCCAGGCACCACCATGGAACCATCCTGGGATGGAGAATGGCTTGCCCAGGTACTCCCACTGCCCCCAGGGCCACTTGGCTCTGTCACCCCCCAAGGGGCAGGGTCTGAGCTAGGTCAAAAAACAACCACAGCTAAGATCCCTGCCCTACAGGCACGTGTGTGCGTCCTAAAGGAGCAAAAAGGGCAAAATGATTGGCAGAGCCAGAAGCTAGTCTGTGTAAAATTATGATAAGTAATATATATATTTTAAAAAAAGCAGTATAGGGGTGTGTCGGGCAGTTAACACAAACATTATTTGCCCCAGTTTTGTGATGTTTGTAGTATTGTGAGTTATTTCAAGACTGGTAATCTGTTGCTTTTTTTTTTTATTGTTCTCAAGAAATAATTGCATTTGTGCCTAATTTTGGGTTCCATAATCTTGTCCTGTTTTCCTTCAAGAAGTCCCACCAAGTGGTCTAAGCTTCGGGTCCCATGACACTTGAACCCATCCCAGGAGCTCCCCGTGGACCACACAGAGGTGGCAGAGCTAGGCCTAGAACCAGGCTTTCTGGACTCTGGCCTAGAGCGCTTCCCACCAGAATCCTTTGCCTCAGAGACATAAGACAGTAATTTGTGTGTTTCTCCAGCGCCAAGCACACAGAAGGTACTCAAAAACACATGGCTCCCCAAGGAGATGGTTCTGCATGGTGAAGGGGAAGTCAAGGCTGGGTCTGGGGCAATGACTTCGACTTGATAAAAGTCCTCTTCCTGGGAGATCCGGCCATTTCACAACAGCCCCAACCTGTCAGTCCACAAAGCAGAGGATCCCAGGGATGGAAGACAGGGATGGAAGATTTGCTGCCCAAATCCCCTCTATGCCCTCCCTGTGGATAATATCCTTCCTGTCACCCCAGTGGGGGGCGTCAGCATGGAGGACTGAGCTATCCCTCACAGCCCGAGAGCCGGGGGAGACACCAATGAGCCCCTCCAGACAATCTGAACAGGGAATTCCACATGCTGGAGGTCAGAGTCACAGAGCCGGGGTGATGTAGCTGCGGGTGGGAGGCCCTCCGGGATGGCGAAGGTGAACAAGGACATTGTGTGGGGACAGCAGGTTACCTCTGCCCGGCAGCCATAGACACGGCAAGGGGTCAGAAGCTCCTCAGAGCTCACCTCTCCCAGGCCCGTCTCATACCCATGGGCTCTCCTTACACCACCAGACACGTGCAAATGCAGTCCCTGCTTAAATGCTTCCAGGGACAAGGGGCTCCCTCCCCACGCACGAGCCCCTGCTTATTTCACCACCCGAGACCACATGCACACTCTTTTCTTTATCAAACCCAATCTGCACTAGCCTTCCGGGGTTCACAGGGTACACCCAATCTCTGCCTGATGACAGCTTTCCAAACACTTGAGAACAGCCACCCCAGGCTCCCCACAAGCATTCCTCTCACTAGGCTAAATACTCCAGTTCTGTCAACCTCCTCTTTTCCAACATAATTTCCAGACCCTTCACTCTCGTGGTTTCCCTTTTTACACACACTCAACTTCGACCGCAGCTCTCTTAAAATCAGAGTGGACCCGACACTCCAGATGAAGTGTGAGCGGCCCCCAGGACAGGCGCTATCACCCCCTGGAGAGGTCTCTGAACTACTCTTGTGGTTGCTTCACCCACCTCTCTGGCTGCCACGCTGAAAGTTGGGCCTCTCTGCCGCCCTCCCCAGGCCCGCGACCCTGATGTGCACGCTCTGGGACGGTGAGCGTGATTAGACACACTTGTTGAATGTTGGGGGCTTGAAATACCTCGTGTGTGAAATGGTGTCACTTACACACCCACTGGGTAAGGCTATCCCCGCCCCTGAAGCCTCATTCCTCCCAAGAGAGGGGGGCGGGCTTCAGCTGAGAACACAGGACCACCGAGACAAAGGTCCCATCTTCAGGCCATATGGCTTGAGAGCTTGATATCTTCGTTAAACTTGACTTTATTATTTTTTGGGGGGTATGGGTATGGGGGCGAGGGAGAAAGAATCTCAAGCAGACTCCCCTTGGAGCACAGAACCCCATGCAGGGCTCGATCCTACGACCCCAAGATCATGACCTCAGCCCAAATCAAGAGCTGACACTTAACTGACTGAGCCACCCAGGTGCCCCTTAATTTGACTTTATTTTAAACCAGCTGAAAAGTCAAATAGATCTAACACTGCATTCCCCAAGTGCATCATGAGAAGGAAATAGATCATATGCGAAAACTAAATTATGGTCGAATAGATGTGGAAAACTCTGAAATAACCCAAGGTAAATAGGTGCCCGGAGCCTTGGAAACACTAAGGGCGTGGAAAACCTCCAAGTGACAGATACAGGATGAGGTATTTGGGGATCGGTTTCCCACATCTCCTTGTCTAAAAATTCTGTCCTTTCACTGGCCACCGCCCACATCTTGTCCGTCTATTTATTCTTTCAGCAACTTTGTACCCAGTCCCCATGCAGCAGCTCCCAGCGTTCCCAGAAATCCCAACATGGAACCGCTGCCTTGGGGGAGCCCGGGCTCCAGGGGGGCGACCTGCGGAGAGGGAGGTCCATGTGCTGGGTGGAAGGCTCAGAGTGGGAAGGGGCCTGGAAAGCATCTACCACCAGCACCTTGTGTCTCAAAGGAGGAGATGGTGGCCAGGTGGATGAAGGACATTCCTGGCCTCATGGCCAGAGGGCTCAGGTGGGGCTTAGTTCCTGGGTTCCTGGCTCCCAGCCCTGTACTCTGCCTACCATGCTGTTCATGGCCACCTGCTGTCATGCGGATTGGGCTGGAGGACTTTTAACTCTCTTCTAGGGCTGAGATTTGGTAAGTCTGTAAAAAGAGCTCCTTAAGGTCAGAGAAAGGAGTGGCCAGAAAAAACCCAGGCAGGACATGGGTGGGCTTGCAGCCCACAAGACAGAAAGTTGGGAAGACCCTGGACAGGCCCAGCTGGAGGGAGAGGGGCCTCCCTGTGGGGTTTCAGGAGGGGGGGCTCCGTGGCGTGGGGCTCTGTGGCATGCTTCCGCCCATCTGAGACACCCAGCACAAGGGGGCCGGGGCAGTGTCTTCCCAGACTCACTGCTTAGAACCTTGGAGCTGAGCTGAATCGGTCACTTGCTTGTCCAAGCCAGCCGAGTAACCTTTCCTTCTGGTAAACTAGAACCAGAGCCATGAACTCCTGATAGTAATGGTTATTACAACTGAACACTTGCTGTGGGTCCAGCACCATGTTAAGTACTGTACGTGCATCATCTCAGCTCACCCTCAGAACAATTCCATAAGACTGGTATAATTTTTATCATCCCTATTTTACAGATAATGAAACTGAGCCAGAGAGAAATTAAGAGACTTGTCCAACACACCCAGCTGGTGAACATAAGAGGCCCAAGCCTTGAGCTGGACAGTCTGATTTCAGAGGCCTCATCCTGTTTCGTTGTCATTGAAGGGGGTTGGTTGTGTTTCTGCTGCCACATTTTTAAAAAGGTTTTAATATAGAAAATTTCATATCCAAAGGAGAGAGAATAGTATAATGAATTGCCACATACCCATCTTCTCACTGCTACAATTGTTGACTCATGGCCAATCTGGTTTCATTTTTATTCCCATACTCCCCCCGCTACCCGCCTGCCACCACTTCCCATCACCAAGGGTTTTTTTGAAGCAAATTGCATGTATTATATAATTTCATCTGTGGATCCTTTAGCATGCATCTCTAAAAAAATAAGGCCGAATCCTCATTCTCAATCACTCCACAGTGTGTGTTCGGACTGAGAAGTAGCTCAGGCCAGGTAGCCCTCAGCCTCTCTCTCTCTCTCTCTCTCTATACACACACACACACACACACACACACACACACACGATTTCAGGCTAGCCACTGCCTAAAACAGCTGAACGTGCACCCTCTAGGCACAGAAGCAACCAGCTCACTGGGCAGCCAGCCCCAAAGCCCTCACCCCACAGCTTGGCCTAACGGCCTCTCTGGCCCTTCTCAGAGTGTCTTATGACAGCCAAAGCCCCTGCCAGCAGTCTAGCTCCTTTGGAGATGGAAAATAGCTGGATGTGGCAGACTCCTGCCTAGTGGGGTTGTTGCCACAAGAACAAGTCTTTCTCAGCCAGCCTGGACCTGGCCCCCAACCCTGGCCATCCCCTTAAATCCAGTCCCTGTTTCAAGATGATTCAAGGGGCTCTCCTCTGCCCAGCAGGAAACAGTTCTCCACCCTGCCCGCTCTAAGAGCAAGAGGTATGGAGGAGACGTAGCTGAAGCACCTGGAGTCAGTCCGCAGTCAGAGATTCACTGTGCCTCTCATGAACTGGGAGGATCATGCCTCACTTCCCTCATCTGTAAAATGGGACCAAAACACTTACCTGGCAGAGTGACTGTGAATGTCCAAAGAGATGGGGAAGGGATGCCTGGCTGGCTCCATCAGAAGAGTGGGCGGCTGTTGATCTCAGGGTCATGGGTTCGAGTCCTACATGGGTGTAGAGATTACATAAATAAATAAAACTTTTTTTTTTAATTCAAAAAATAAAAAAAAAATGGGCAAGTTTTATCTGTGGGTTTGTTTGGCTAAGGAAGGATGCAGTGCCCGCTATGGCCAGCAGGTGTCACCCAAAGACCAGCACCTAAAACACAGTAGGACGAAACTGGTGGGGGGCTACTCCATAGAGAGGATTATCTTTTTTTTAAAATATTTTTTTTTAATTTATTTGACAGAGATCACAAATAGGCAGAGAAGCAGGCAGAGAGAAAGGAGGAAGCAGACTTCCCTGCTGAGCAGAGAGCCCGATGTGGGGCTCGATCCCAGGACCCTGGGATCATGACCTGAGCCGAAGGCAGAGGCTTTAACCCACTGAGCCACCCAGGCGCCCCGAGAGGATTATCTTTCCAGTATTGGAGCCAATTGGACTGGGGGAAAGTGGGGAAAAGTTTAGCATGTAGGATTTCTCCTTAGAAAAGCCAGTCTGACGGTTCAGGCTTCCCACACTGCTGGCCCCGCCGTCACATCAGGCGGTGTCTCCTGGAGCTAGAGTCTGCGCTCACCCTCCGCCCCACTTGTTTCCATGTTGGCCTCTAAGAGTCACTGGAAGGGATGAAGGAATGATGTCCTCCCACCCAGGTCCTGACTTTCCCCTGAGGGGCCAGGGGCCAGACAGGGGCCTGCGGGGAGGCAGGGAGGAGCCAGCCCGTTCATTACCCAGGTCTCCGGATGCCAGGGTCACACTCTTGTGCCCTCTGCTGGGTCCCTCCCTGCCTCCTGGCCTGCTGGGCGCCTCCCTACTTCCAACACCACCAGCAACACACGCATGCATATACACCTTCTCCCTCACATGCACACACCCTCACACCCACACAACACACAGAAGGGAAACCTATAATCAAGACACAAACCCTCCGCTGGGCTCAAAGGACCTGGGGAGCCCACAGCAAGCTGGCGGTGGCCCCAGGGGTGGGAGTGACTCGAGAACAGGCCACGCCCGGTCTACTTGGTGCTCAGGAGTGTCTGGGGCCGGGACCTCTGCTTGCACCAGCCTCCCCTTGGGGCCTGGCATGTCTGAGGGTGGGACTCGGGGGCCCCTGCCTCTCGGTCCTCCCGAAGTGTGCTGAGAAGACCCCACTGAAGAACAAACATGAAAGCAGTAAAGGACAGGGGCTGAGGTGCCTGGAAGAGGCCGCAGCTTCAAATGCCAGCGTTGAAAGAGCCTTGGGACACTCAGCAATGGCCTCAGCTTGTTACAGCCTGGTCAGGAGCAAGGAACCACCAAGGGTTAGAAATTGTCTCTCCCCTGGGGAAACTGAGGCATGGGAGGGACTGGCCCACAGTCCCAAGTAGGACACCATTACAGAAGCCAGGGCTCAAAGCCAGGCTGGCTGATTCCAAAGCCTATGATCTTTACCACAATGCCAAGGAAGAAAATGCTGACCGTCCCCAGGACAGGTTCCCAGGACGGCTCCCTGAGTGAGCCCATGTGCACCACCCGCCAGATGGGGACACCCAGCAGCTCTCCTTGTCCCTTGGGAGGTGGCGGGGGTAGCTGTGGGCCATCACTCATTCACTCAACAAAGGCTTACTGAGCACCTACTACGTGCCAGGCACAGGCTGGCCTCTGGGGGTTGGTCAGGAACCCCTCAGACAGGGGCAGTAGGGCAGGCAGACACGAAGGGATGGTCAGGATCCAGAGAGATGGGGGGGCGACCCCCAGCAGGTCTCCAAGGGTGCTGGGGAGGGCCAGGCAGGAAGGTCCCTCAGTAGCCGAGGCCCAGCTGAGCCTATCCCACTGCCACCCTGGGCAGGTGTGTAAGGGCTGAGGCCACTCCCTGATGATGTTATTAGCTGTGTCGGGAGCATATGGTCCGCGGACATAAGACCTGAAATATTATTTACTTCAGGGCAGAGGACACTCACTACCTCCCATGCAGGCTGGGTTTGGCACAATTCTTCCTGATTGATAGGCCTTTCAGGAAACAAAGACCACAAGAGAATTCAACATGCTCCTGGCTTGGGGCCAAGCCAGCCTCCTCTCCTATGCTTTGTCGAGTGTGTCTTTTTGTCTGCCTTCACCACTCATGGGTGCCTCTGCCTGTGTTTGTGGTGTGTGTGTCTGTGTGCACTTCTCCGAGCC
Source organism: Taxidea taxus jeffersonii (assembly GCA_003697995.1). Taxonomy (NCBI): domain Eukaryota; kingdom Metazoa; phylum Chordata; class Mammalia; order Carnivora; family Mustelidae; genus Taxidea; species Taxidea taxus. The sequence continues at coordinate 4,235 of RCUC01069707.1, read as the reverse complement.
CAGCTCTCTCGGGGGCAGGAAGGAACAAGAGATCTGCTACGGCTTTCCCACGGACCTTTTCCCTCAGCCCCTTGACTTGGAAGTCAACGTCTGGAATATTTGCCAAGCTCAGAGACAGACTAGGGCCTTCTCAAGGTCACACAGCAGGCCAAGGGTAAGGCTGCCAGCGAGGCCAGTTCTCCCCCTTTTCCTGCTCCAGCTCCATGGGACCGCGGGGGGCGTCCTGGCCCACAAACTGCCACCCCAGCTCAGAGCTCCCACCCTTTCTCCCCTCCTCGGCCACGCTGGCCTGGGGAATTCCTTCTAGCGACACCAAAGAAGCCCTTTGGGGAAGTGACAGAATTTCTTGGAACGGGAACCAAGTTTAGAACTCTAGGGGCAAACAGCTTCTGGGGGTTGGGGGAGCAGGACTACAGGAGGTCACACAGGGTAGGAACAGGCAGGCCAAACAGCTGGAAACATAAGGTGCCAAATCAGAGCTGCCCCCCACCCCCACCCCAGGCAGCTCCCTCCAGGCACTAGGCCCATCCACACCTGCAGGGACAACCCCTCACTTGGGTCTCCCCCAAGTGAGGGCCACTCCCCTAGCCCCTCCAGTGTCGGGGCCGAAGCCCTGGGCACCCAGGTTCTGAGTTCTAAGTAGGGTGGCTTCCCAAGTACTGGGTCGCTTAACGTGAGGTGTCTCCAGTCTGGGAGGGGGGTGCTGAGGCAGAGCCGGGGCTTTCTTCCGTGGCTGGGCCACGCAGGGCTCAGTGCTGCCCTCCCACGGCCCTGGATGGAGGCTGCCATGCTCCTGGTTCCCAGGCCCTATCTGATCCATCCTCCCAGCCGGGGACTCAGGGCCACCACAGGACAGGGCCTGGGGGAGGTGGCATTTGCCTCTGATCTCCACTGGCCAGGCTTGTGTCAGGCAGAGGATGAAGGACGGGCCCGCTGCTGCCACCCCAGAGGCCTCTGCTGAATTGCAGTTCAGAGCTCAGCTGCCTGGGGCTGCAGATCAACAGGGAGGCCATTAATCTCTCCAGCAGCAGCCTTGCCCTGAGAAAGGAGGAGCAGGGGGAGCACTAAGGGAAGACTCAGCTCTGCTCTCTGCTGCAGGACCTCTTCAGCAGGGCTGCCTACCCCCATTCCATCCCACTCCCTCTGGTAGAGGCAGGACCAGAGAAGATGCTCAAGATGGGTTCTTTGGGGCACCCCTTCCTTGCTCAGCCTGGCAGAGGTTGGGATTGCTGGGGATGAGGGGGAGTCTCCCAAGGTCCAGAGTTTCGAAAAATCAGAGGCGCATGGCAGGGCATCCTCACTCTGGAAAGGAGATCAACACCTGTAGGTTCCAGGGACCAGCCAGTCCAAGCCTCCAGTCCCTCTGACGGGGAAACCATGGTCAGGGAGGAGAGCTTCCCCCCACAGGCCACCTAGCCGGAGTGTCCAAGAGGGGATCTCCTGCCCCCCACTCCACACATATGTGAGCTCCCCATGCCCAAGTGGACAGAGGCTGGGGGAGATTGGGCAGGGGGCACTCGAGCCTGGGACAGGACGACACTAACTGGCGGGGTCACCAGTAATACTGCCCCATCCTGACCTCATGCCCAGCTCTTCCTGTGTGCAGAGGCTGGTAAGGAAAGGCCAGGGTAGGGCAGGCTCAGGAGAAGACCCCAGGGCCCTGGTATCCAAAGCCAGTGCATACATTTTATGTCCTGAAATCACCCTCATGAGGGAGCTGGGGTGAGGCCACTGCCGGGGCAGGGTGCCGCTGTCTGTCCCTCTCCCCAGACTGTGAAGCAGGCCAAGTTTTCTGGGGCCTTGAGTCTCCACTTCCTGTCTGTCGCCCCCGCCTCCCATTCTCCTCAACCACCCGACCTGTGCTCACCTCGTGGGCCAATCACCTGCAGCTTTGCCTCCAGAACTGATTCTCCTGGGAGTGGCATTAAACGCGACCAGCAGCTTATCAGTTAAGGCAGAATCCCCGGGGCCCAGTCTCTGCTGGGCACAGCCGCTCAGACAATGAGCCGACCTCTCCCACCTGCCGCCCCACAGACGTCACTGCTCAGCACCTCTGCCTCTCTCAGGTCCTGCTCATGACGTTGATTAGCTCCAGCTATGGGGTGAGAGGCTTCGTGGTTACCCCAAGCGCTGGGAACGATGCTCAGACCACATATGATCACTGCCTTCCAGGAGAGAGGGCTCCAGACCCCCAACCCAGAATCACCCAGAACTGGACTAGTGATACACCCGAGGGATGTGTAAACAGATTGAGAAGAGTTCGAAGCTTCCCCCACTAAACCCAGGGCAGGGCGCAGACGTTTCAGAGAGCCCTAACTTTGGCAAAGGGCCCCAGGCCCTGGAAAGAGGAGTTGGAAACGCGGAATTTGAAGCTTTAAGACTAAGACGCATGCTCCCTCTGGTGGAGATAATGGAAATTGCATTCCCTCAGACAAGGCTTGTTTGTTGTGTTGGGTGGAGAGTCATTCATCCGATCATTCCCAGGCTTGGTTGTTCTTTGTGACCCAATTTGTGTCTGAGTTATGAAAAATCCCAGAGTGAAGTGAAAGCTCTGTAGTTCCCAGTCCATTCGACCTTTGTGGAGAGGGAAGGGAAAGTTTTCAGGAAGGCCCTGGACCACAAATAGGTCACAGACCTCAGAATGGCACTTAGCTCCATGGTTCTCAGCCCTGGCTACTCATTGGGGCCACCTGGGAGTTTGTTAAGCCTCAGCTTTCGTGGGCTCCACCCCAAGAGTCATAGTCAATAGGTCCAGAGGGAATGCTGGGTGTGTCTGGTGGTTCAAGCAGCACCCTGGGTTCTCTGGGGTCTCTAACCTGGGACCCAAAGGAGCCTCACATCTGACAAGGGTGAAGGGTGTACAGCAGGGGTGGAGAGCAGAGTGGTTCCCCTGGGACCATCTTCCCTGTGGAGCCGCTAGAAAGCCCCTCAGAGGTCTGTGTATAGAATATTCTAGGAGTAGGACTCCTCTCCACTGCTCTGGATCAGAGACCTGCAACACCCCCTCCTCCTGTTTGTCTTCTGTTATATCCAAGAAGCTTCAGGAGCAAACCCTCAGGAAAGCGCCCCTGGCCTGGACCACCCCATTCCGTTTCATTTCTCCCACCATCATGGACAGGTCAAGTACACGCTCCAGCTTGTGTATAGAAATACTGAATCCTACTTAGGGGTGTGGCCTGTCACATTTTATTTGTCTTTGGGGAGCCCACGTTTGGAGCAGGGGGTCACAAAGACCTTGGCCTCGAGGTGTAAGTAGCCAGGCCCTCTATCTCTTCCCTCTGCTTTCTAAGCCCACAAGGGGTCAGTGGGGAACCTGACTGCCACCCCCAGGTGTCAGTGAGAAGAATGCTGGAATGGGAGCCGGAGACCTGGTTTCTAGCTCTGGCCCTGATACAGGCTGGCTGTGTCACCTGGACAAGTCCCTGCCTTTCCCAGGGTCTCAGTTTTCCCTTTCTGAGAAGTGAAGCTTATCGATTTTGCTCCCTAAGGACCTTCTGTGTTCAAGCCTTCCGTGATTCTGTGAGGGTTGGCAATCTTCGGGATCTGGGGACAGTGGATTTAGACAAAGAACTGAATTTACACGTGGAACGGTGGCCTACTCTGTCTGTGGCCCCTAAACATACCCTATTCGTTTTACATTTAAAATTATTTTTAAAATTTTTATTCTGTCTTCCACGCCCAACGTGAGGCTTGAACTCATGACCCCCCTGTTCATGGTAAACTCCACTAACTTGAGGCTGCCCAGGTTCTCCTGCCAAGCTCTCCCCTCCCCTCCCTGGCAGGCTTACAGAACCAGATGAGGAAAATGGACACTAGGTGGTGCCATGATACAGCCACCCATCCTTTCCTCAGGGAAGAGCAGGAGAGGGAAGTTGGGCTCCTTCTGAGTCCAGCGCCGCAAGGGGGCCATAGGCTTCAGGAAGTCAGGCTCTGGTCTGAGAGGCAGCCTGACACCATCATGGCTCCAGCTGCCTGTGGCTGGATGCCTGGCAGAGTGGACAGGGCTGAAGGAGAGGATATGCAGGGTACCCAGGTCCTCACCCTCCCTGTCCACTCCCTGGCCCTGGGATTAACCAGGGCAGCACCCAGATAGGTGGAGGAGAACAGGTGCAGTGGGGGTCCCCAAGCCCCAAGAGTGGAAAGGGAGTGGCCTGAGCTTAGCACCAGGGTCAGGAGGTGGGTAGGGGGAGGCACCCCCCACGCCCTCCAGACCACCCATCCTGGCACGCTGGTGC